>PVJS01013743.1:0-41562 GCA_004027185.1 Glis glis | reverse complement strand
TCTTTTCTCCTCCTCCTCCTCCTCCTCCTTCATTGAACCCAGTGGCAGTCTACCTCCGAGCTACACCCCAGCCCTTTTTACTTTTGATTTTGAAACAGGGTCTTGCTAAATTGCTGAGGCTGGCCTTGAACCTGTGATCCTCCTGTCTCAGCCTCCCAAGAACTAGGATTATACCACTTAGTCACCACCCCTGGCTGGTCTGGATCTTAAATGTCCCCCAAAGGCCTATTTGTAAAGGCTTGATGACCAGCCTGTGGCACTGTTGGGTAGGGGTGGAACCTTTAGGAGGTGGGGCCTAGTGGAAGGAAGTTAGGTCATTGGGGGCGTGCCCTTGAAGGGGATACTGGGACCCTAGCCTCTTGCTCCCTTTGCTTCCCAGCTTCCATGAGGTGAACAGGTCTTCTCTGTCATGTGCTCCTACCATGATGTGCTGTGCTGCCACAGGACCAAAGCAACTGGGCCAAGGGACCATGACTGATACCTCTGAAACCGTGAGCCCGAATAAACCTTTCCTTCTTTTGAGTTGATTTATTTCAGGATGGAAAGCTGACTAGTAACCATCACCAACTTAGTGGCTTAAATGATCAGGTTCTTTACTCATCGTGCCAGTTGTGCATCATGTGCCAGCTGTAGCTTTGCCTCAGAGCGTCCCCACTCTGGGATGTCAGATGATGAAGGGTAGTGGTGGTGTGGACCCAGTAGTAGCAGTGGAGACAGTCAGAAGTGATGGGTTAGGACATGATTTGGCAGGAGAGTCTGCAGGACCAGTGCACAACTTCTCAGAGAATATCCCATAGGTCTCCCAACAAGATTGTTCTAAGACTGAATTCATTCAATCACTTAACTAGTGTTTACTGAAGTGCATGCTACGTGCTAGGTACTTTTCCCATTACTGGGATAGCACAGCGAATAAAGCACAATCTTCCTTCCCTCTGCTCTCATGGAGCTCACATTCTAGTGGATGGGCATTATCTGTGACAGCAATGAAAGCTGGGTGGAATATACTGTCATAGTCATGATGGCTGGTCAGTAATATCTGGTTCTCTGTCTCCTTCTCAGCACATAGTAGGATTGCTCTTCCCTGCCCCACCGAATTCAAGTGTGCACAAAGGACACATTTTGACCAATGAAATATGAGTGGAAGTAACATGTGATACACTGGAGTGGAAGTTTTAAAGGCCAGCACGTACCTTACTTTATACTTTTTTTCCCTTTGCTACAAAAACTGTCCCAGAAGGTGCACCGCCAGCTGTGTCCTAGAGTAAGGACACTGTAGGAGGAAAACTACTTGTTCATTGTTACTCAGTGAACAAGTGTTCAATGAGCAAGCACTGTGATGAGTAAAAAACCTTAATTCTGCCAGGCGTGGTGGTGCATGCTTGTAATCCCAGTACTTCGGGAGGCGGAGACCGGAGGATCCGGGTTCGCAGCCAACCTCAGCGCGCATGCGCGCGCGCACGATCGATCGATCGATCAATCAATTGATCGATCTCTCTCTCTCTCTCCTCTCTCTCTCTCTCTCTTTCTCTACCTAGTGAGGCCCTCCACAACTTCGTGAGACCCGATTTCAAAAATAAAGCATAAAAAAAAATAGGGCTGGGGGTGTAGCGCAGAGGTAGAACGCCCCTGCGTTCAATCCCCGGTACTGCAAAAAAAAAAAAGAAAAAAAAAACCTTAATTCTTTTAATTTACTGAGGGTTTTTGTTACAACAGCAAAACCTAGCACACCCTGACTAATACATGCTTTCTCTTTTTTGCCCTCTACAAGACATTAATCCAAACTTAATCCTGAATCACAGTTTAGATGATTAAGCCCAGTGTCTCAGTACAATAACCCAAACTTAAAACCAAGATTCTGAAGGCACATGTTATGGTTTGGATCTTAAGTGCCTCCCAAAAGCTTATGTGTTGAAAGTTTGATCCCCAGCTGATGGCGCTATTGGGAGGTGGTGGGAACTCTAGGAGGTGGGGCCTAGTTGGAGGAAGTAGGTCATTGGGGGCGTGTCCTTGAAAGGCTGTATCTTATCCCTGGCCCCCCTCTTTCTCTCTCTCTCTTGCTCTCACTCTTGCTCTCTCTCTCTCTCTCTGCTTCCTGGCTGCCACAAGGTGAGCAGCCTCCTCTCCCACATGCTCCTGCTGCCATGATGTTCTGCCTCATTTTAGGCCTGAAGCAATGGAGCCGGCCGACTTTGGACTGAAACCTCTGAAACTGTGAGCCAAATACACCTTTCCTCCTCTAAATTGATTTTCTCAGGAATTTTGTCAGAGTCACAGAAAGTTAAAGCAGCACGTGTCATCCAGAAGGGCTGTGGTCACAACCTACTCCATGTGTTTCTTACAGACCTGACCACAGACCTCCCAGCAGCAAGCTGGTAACACATCCCTTATGGATGTGTCTAATCTTGCCTGTCAAACTGTGCAGTTCTAGAAGAGCTGGCACAGGGCACGGCACATGGTGGGCATCCCATACCACCAAAGGAGCACCTAACGACATGCCATCTATAAAGAACTAGGTTGGTTGGAATTTCCTCACAAAAAAGATGGAATTTGGGCTAGGAGTGTGGCTCAGTGGCAGGGTGCTTGCCTAGCATGTGCGAGGTCCTGGGGCTGACTTTGAATACTGGGGGTGGGGATGGAAGGTCTTTGTGGGGCTACAACCTGTGTTTGTGTCAACATGGATGTGTCAGGTTGGGGAAATATAATAAAAAATTCAGGGCTCTTTTTGTTCAAGAACTAGAATGTTTCTAACAAGACAAGCACAATGGTCAGAGAAGCCAGGATCTTAGTTTTCCAGTCCTTCTGGTCCTTAGCCCTGGAGACATTCTAGTAAACAGCCCATCCCTTGGTGAGCACCTGGCTAGGTAGAGATGGAGGGTTTTCAGTGTCAGGGATGCTCCTGGGGCTGCAGCTCTAGGGTCTGTGACTCTGGGGCTCTGTGTCCTGAATGGTCTCCAGCTGCCCAAGTACCTCCTGAAGGTACCAGGAAACCCAACAAGGTAAAACAGACTGCAACTGCTCAGGTATCTAATGCACCTTGTGACCTGAGATATTCCAGAAACTCATTTGTGGCTGGCAGAGCCTTCTGTCCACCCACTGGGCCCAAACACATATGTCTACAATGGCACAAGCACAGCCGAGCCAGGCTGAGCTGGGATCTGGGCCAGAAGGCCACCATCTGCAGACACCCTTAAAATGCCTCTCTGGCATATCACTCCAATTAAATCTCCCCTCAAGTTCTCATTTTAATAATGTAACATGGAGTTTACACCATATCTCCTCTCCCCAAGGGCCAGCACACATTAAAAGCCCAAACAGGACAGTTAAAAATAAAGAAAAATGATCAGAAGGTGAGATAATCCTCCAGGAGCCTGATATAAGATGGTTATTGCCCCTGAGTGTTGAATTTGGCTCCAACTTTCTGGCAGCCAAGGTTAAAAAGAAAACAGAGTGGCTTATCCATTAGGATGGTCCGATGGAAGGAAGGAAGGAGGCAAGTTCTCAGGAGAGCACCACCCATTTCCTGGCATGACCTTCCACGGGGATCTACTGCGTGGATCTTCATCTCAGGGGCACGAGGTCACCAACAGAACCACAGTCCCTTGCAGAAGAGGCTGAATCATTCTTCAGTTGACAGCCTCCATCCCAGAAGTGAGCCCTTGATAAAAGGTGAGGGTGTAATATTAAATTAAATTGCAACTCAGTGAAGATATTTCTTTGAGGAGCTGGCTTAATGGGCTCAGACAGATGGGTTGGGTTTGGACATATGGAGGCATGAGGAGAAAGTTCCAGGTGGAGGGAACAATTTATTCAATAAATATTTACGCAGCACTTGCTTTGAGCCAGGTCCTGGTGGTGGGTGCTGGGGATACACAGATGTCCTTGGCCTCTGAGGAGGTCACAGATGAGGGGCGACAGGTGCATAGACAATTACTGGTGTTGTGACCAGAATGAGGGATGAACAGGGTGAGTTGGGAGTGGACGACAGAGGTGTCCAAGGCTTTCTGTGTGGTCCAAAGGCTCCTTAAGAAATTCTTCTATGCATCCTCTTAAAGGTCAAGCAGGAATTCTACATATGAAGATGGCATATGGGGCAGGAAGGAGGGTGTACTGGATAGAGGGTTTGTTAATGTTTGGATGTGGCTGTTCCCTAGAAAAGTTCTTATGTTGGCAGTGCAACAATATTTAGAGGTGACATAACTAAATCTGGGCTCTAACCTCATCGGTGGATCAATTCATTGATAGATTAATAATTTGAGTGGACTTATCTGGGTGCAGTGGCACACACCTGTAATCCCACTACTTGGGAGGCTGAGACAGGAGGATCGCAGGCTCAAGGCCAGCCTAAGTAACTTAGCAAGACCCTGAAAAAAGGGCTGGGGGTAGAATGCTCCTGGGTTCAATCCCCAGTACCACTACCCTCCCCTCCGCCAAGTTTTTTTGAGTGGACTTACTGAGTGGTAAATGTAGGTAGGTAGGGTGTGGCTAGAGGAGGTAGTTTATAAGATGCGTGGTATTGTGGACTCTATCTGTTGCTGGTCTCTCTCTTTCTCTTTGTCTCTCTGCTTATAGCCATCCCAATCAGCTTTCCACCCCCATGCCCTGCCACCAAGATGTTTCTGCCTTGGAGCCATCTGACTATAGACTGAACCTCTGGAACCATGAGCCAAATATATCTTTTCTCCTCTAAATTGTTCTTATCAGGTATTTTGGTCACAACAACAAAAAGCTAACTAAAACAAGGGAAGAAAGGCATAGAATATGATGTTTTGGAGAAACATCTGTAGCTCAGAGCAGCCTGAGCATAAGGAGGGAGGGAGGACATTGTGAGAGATGAAGCTGGGGAGGCAAACAGGCCAGATCATCAAAGGCCTCCCAGCCTGTGCTACGGAGTACAGGCTTCATCCTCCAGCTGATAGAGAGGGTTTTAGGCAAGAGGACGACATGATCAGAACTTCCGATGGCACAGCCATCCCTGGGAGGACTTAGCCAGGTGGCTTTTGGGTAATGGACTGACCAGAGCCCCTCACTGAGTCCCCTGCCTTGCCTGGGCCATAGTCTGCTTCTGGCTGGTGCCCCAGCTGGGCCATCTAGGACACCATAGATGACTGTGGGTGACAGAACTGTTCTGTGGTCCAGGGCAGGGGCTTCAGCAGTGTTGATCCATCACTTGGTGTGTGACCCTTAGCATCAGAAGCCTTGGGCCACCGGGCTGCCTATGAGCAGCTCATAGAGCAGAATGGACCCTGGTCCCGGCACTCCCCCACCAGCCGCTCTGCAATCTATTTCACAATGAAGAGAGGGAGGCGGGGCTTGGACCAGCTTTGTGAAGACACCAGCTGCTTCCTCAAAGTGCCTGCTTTAGGCCTGGGTTTTTTTCTTTTCTCCCTCCCTCCCAGAGCAACTGTAGAGGGAGGTAGAAGATAAAAGTTAAAATTATTTAAAACTCAGTGTGTTTGCCTCTTCCCATATCTGTTTCCATAGAAACATAACTGGTGCAAGCCACTCATTTCAAAGCCAAGTTCAGTTCCATGAGTCCACATCCCTTGTTTGCTTCCACAAAAAAGAGAATAGGGAGATCACAGGACATGAGGGAAGTTTGAAATGCCCTTGTGCCCCAAGCCACCCTCAACCTGATTACTGCCAGAGTGACCAGAAGCCACAGAAACCAGAGTGTAGGGAGTTCTTGGTATGGGGACCAGCCTTCCACCCGTTCTCTAAGTCCATGCCACACACACGGCTCCCGTGGGTGACTGGATGACACATGATTCCCGTCTTCCTCACACCTGCCTGGGAAGCAGATGGGGGAGACTTCAGGGAGCACAGGTGGCTCAGGATGCTGCCACAGCAGTGCCCCGTGGCTTTCCTCAGAGTTCAGTGTTCAGTGACCTTCGGTGCCATCCGCCATGTCTCTCCACATGGAAACCATTTTGGAATGGTCAGGTGGAGGTGTAGATGGTGGCCCAACACAGAAAGAAGGCCTGGGAAAAACAACCCTTCCGTCTAGGACAACTGGCTGTCTTCATATCATCTGTATGTACTGAGATACTTTTGGGGAAAATTATCTCAAATTATTTCACTTAAAAAAATCTCATATGGGTATATGTGTAAATGTACACACACACATACACACACACACACACACACACACACACACACACACACACACACAGAGTAAATTCTCGGTCCTGTCTTGATATAAAAGCAGCACTTGACACAGTTCATCAAAACTTCCTCCTTGAAAAACTTCCTTCATCATTTGGTTTCCAAGAACCCACGCTCATCTGATTTTCTTCCTATCCAGCTCTGGGCTTCTCTGCCACGTCTCATTTGCTGCCTCCCCTCACCTCCCTGATTTCCAAATGCCGGCATGACCCTGGGTTAGTCCTTGGTCCCCTCCTCTGCTCCATCTCTATGGCTCCTTTGGTGCCCTCACCCAGGGCTTTTGGTGTCATCCATGTGATGACCCATTTAAATTCCCATCTCTAACCCACACCTGTATGTCCAATACCCACTCACCATCAGCATTAGTAGTGTAGATGCTAAAAAAAGTTATTTTCCTTTTCCCAAGAATCCCAATCATATTTTACAAACCCTTTGACACAGTTGGCAGGTTTATCCACACCTGCTGTATCTGAAATGCAGAAACAGCCAATCTTCCCATCAGTCTGCAGAGCAGAGGCTGAGCTGAGACACTGCAGGGCAGGGAGCCCTGGGCCAGGTCCTGAGACACCTGCCAGTCCTCGCCTCCATCTGGAGTATGGTCTCTGGAGAGCTCTCCCTCATTTTTCAAATTCTCCCCATGTGCCGATGGCTCACTTTTGACCTTCTGCCTGTGGATAGCTTGCTCTCCTACCTCCCTTTCCCATGGACAGCTGTCTCCTGACTGCTTCCTACCTTTCTTTTTTTTTGTGTGTGTGGTACCGGGGATGGAACCCAGAAGCATTCTACCTCTGAGCTATACCCTCAGCCCTATTTTTATTTTTTATTTTGAAACAGAGTCTCACTAAGTTGTGGAGGGCCTTACTAAGTAGCTGAGGCTGGCAGCAAACCTGTGATCCTCCTGTCTCAGCCTTCCAAGTACTGAGATTACAAGCGTGCACCACTATGTCCAGCTGGCTCCCTACCTTTCTGACTACTGCTGAAAATTTCCCCCTCCTGGCTCCTTCTCCAGCACCCAGTGCCACTCAGTGGTTCCTTGGGTTGCAGCCAGGACTCCTTTGCTTCTCACTCTACCCATTCTCTCTGGGTTTCTGCACCCATTTCCAGGGCTCCCACCCTCAAGGCTCTAACTTCCTCCCCACAAATCTCTATCTTCTGGACAAACTACTCTTTTGTGTCTAGGAGCCACATCTCATCTTCTGGGCCCCTTTGCCTAGGAGGTCCACAGGCATCTGAAATTTATGACCAGAAACGAGGCCCCATGTTCCCCCCAAACTCATTCCTCATTCTGCACCCTGCCTCGGTGAAGAGGTTGCCATCCACCACCTAGGCAGAAATCTGGGCATGCCCCTTGCTGCCGCCCAGACCCTTCCCCTTAGAGCCCATCAATCACCAAGTGTTGTCACATCAGCTTCCTAAATATCTCTCAAAACCACTCACTTCTCTCTGTCCCCACTCCCACTGCCCTGGTCATCAGCAGCTCCTGCCTGAATTATTGCAAAAACATCTAGCCATCTCTGGACCTCCAGCCGCACCCCTCCATCTGTTCTCACCCTACAGCCAGGGAAAATACGATCATGTCACTCCCATGATTAAATCCCTTTAATTCTGAAGTTTAAACTCCTCTGCTTAGCATAAGGCCCGAAAAACCTGGGGTTGGCCCATGTCAGCCATGTCAACCTTCTTATCACCTCCCCAAAGGCACCCTCAACTTTGGACATCAGAACTATTTCTTATTTTTTTAACCTTTTAAGGAAAAAAAGATATTCTAACATGCTTAATGGTGAGAAACTAGATGTATTCTTCCTATGATCAAGAACAAAGCAAGGATGTCCCTTCTTACCATTCCTATTTAGCATGGTACTGGAAGTCCTAGGTAATTTAGTAAGTCAAAACAAACAACAACAACAACAAAAAGGAAAAATGGAAATAAAAGGTATACGGATTGGGGAACAAGAAATGGAAGAGTGTCTGTTTGCAGACATTTGCAGACATCGTTGTCTATGTAGAAAGTCCGAAAGAACCAACAAAAAACCCCTGGAACTAATGAGCAATTATAGCCAGATTGCAGATTAATATACAAAGGTCAACACCTTGCCTATATACTGAAAATAAGCAATTGCAATTTTTTTTTGGTGGTACTGGGAATTGAACTCCGGAGTATTCTACCTTCAAGCTACACCCCCAGCCTTATTTGATTTGTATTCTGAAACAGGGTCTTACTAGGTTGATGAGAGTCTCACTACTTGGCTGAGGCTATCCTTGAACCTACAATACTCCTGTCTCAGCCTACCAAGTACTGGGATTACAGGCATGTGTCACCATGCCTGGCAAGCAATTGTAATTCGAAATTAAAAACACCACCATTTACATTAGCACTCAAACAAAATGCAGTAGATATAAATCTAACAAATTATGTACAACATCTGTATGAGGAAATCCAGAAAAACTGATGAAAGAAAACCAAAATTAAAAAAAGAGATAGTCCATGTTCATGGATAGGAAGACTCAATATTATTAAGATGTCAGTAAATCCCAACTTGATCTATAGATTCAATGTATTACCTATCAAAATCCCAGAAAATTGCTTTGTGATATTAACAAATTGATTCTAAAGTTTATATGGAGAGGCAGAGGACCTAGAAGAGATAACACATTGAAGAACAAAGTTGGAGAACTAATACTCCCTGACTTCAAGACTTTCTATAAAGCCATCATGCCTGGCTTACATCATATTCTTGAAGAGTAGCTAAACTGTACATATTTACAATCTAAATTGTACAATTTGAAGCATAACCTTGCCAGAGCATTCCAGGCCCCACATGCTTTTCCCAACAATATCCTCCCGTCCCACCCACCTAGATAATCACAGCCTTCAATTTTTATATTAACTATTGTCTTCTTTTTCTTTCTTTTTAAATATTATTTTGCTATCTTTGTATATTTCCTTCAAAAGTATTTTGCTTAGTTTATCCAGTTTTTTTTAACCTAAAGTATGTGAAAAAATACTTTGGGTTTTCACCCGTGATTTGCTGTTTTTGCCCACCATTATGTTGCTGAGGTTTACCCATGCCAATGTGCCTAGCTGTGGGTCCCTCATTTCCACATCTGCATAGTGTCTTTTGTTTGAAAATGCCAGAGTGCATGTGTCCATTCTGCTACCCAGAGGCATTTGGGTCACTCCCAATTTGGAGCTATTGGAACAATGCTGCTCTGAACACTCACAGTGGGGCCCCTGGGCACAGGCATGAGACCTTCTCTAGGAATGTGCCCTCATGCAGTCCCTGGGCTGAGGGGTGTGTGCATCAAATGTTTTCCATTGCCTCTATCCTCTGCACTTGGTCAATGGGACAACCTGCCTGCTCTCCATGTACCCGCCTCTGCCTGAGTGCCCTTCCCACCCCTTTGCCTACGCTTGCCTCTCAGCTGAGGGGCCTCCCTGACCCTAGGAGGCCAGGCTGGTGCCTCTGCTCGGGCTCCTCAGCACCATGAAATCTCCCCAGCATGCTGTCCTGTGTGGGGCGTGAATTAACCAGTCTTGCCTGTCTCCCCTACTGCTCCAAAGGTCCCCAAAGACAGGGCCACATCTTGTGGCTGTTTGTTAAGTTTTGCTGAATGGATGAGGGCAAGGCTGGAGTTGGTCTGGGGCACACAGAAAGGCTGGGGCAGGTGATGAACCAGAGCTGGAGGCATGATAGAGGCCCAGGGGCCATGGAGTTAGGTTCCAGGGCCTTAGCAAAATGGTCAGTCTGCTCTGAGAGGTGCTGCATGCTGAGCCCTGAAAAGGGAAGAGGTGGTGAAACCAGAACCCAGGTCCTTTCTCCCTTCCTCAGGGAGCCCCTCTATCTGTGTGTGCAGGCAGCATGGTTGAAAGAAGAATGCCTTTGCTGGAATCCAACCTGTACCTCTTACTGGCTGTGATCTTGGGCAAATTGCTGAACCTCTCGTGCCCCAATTTTCTCATCTATAAAATGGGGAAAATAATAGCTTCTCCCTCACAGTGTTCTTATAAAGAGTAAATTAAATGAGGTCATATTTGTAAAGCATTTAGAACAGTTCCTGCACACAACAAGTGCTATATCAATATTTATTACATAAAAATGAATGAGGATGTGGATCTCAACTGTCTTCTGCAGGACTCCAGGGGCTTCCTTCCCCAGACACCTTGCATGCAGTCTTGGGAGAATCTCTTCTGTGGACCCTTCCTGTTATTCCTGAGCCCTTTGCCTTGCTTATTTACCCCTAACTGCAGTCAGACACTATCTATCTGAAGTAACAGTGCTGATCTGCCTGCATGCTTGGTCCACGCTCCAGTAGCCTATGGACACCATGAGTCCAGGGTGGAGGCTGCCATGATCACCTGTGTGCCCATGGAAGATGCTGAAGGGTGCGGGGCTAGCTCAGGTGTGGCTCAGGTATCCCCAGGGAAGCTGGAGGTCCAGCAGGAGGTGGGTAGAGCTGTGCTCGGCAGGGTACTGAGTGAGGAACCTCCAGTGGCTGGGGAAGGGAGCAGGCCGGGCAGGGCCTCCACTTGAACAGGGCCAGTGAACTCGGGGGTGGGGTGTGTCTCCATGGAAGGTGACCCTGATGCTGAAGTTCAAGACATTCACCTAACAGAGAAGGTTCTGGAAGGGGGCAAGGTGCAGAGACAGGCATGGAAGTGTGGATGCAGGGCGAGGCCTGCGCATGGAAGCCTGAGATGTGCAGAGTCCACAGCAAACCTGGTGTCTGGGGTAGGCAGGGGAGGGGCCAACTACAAAGACCCTTGAACACCTCCCCCAGATCCTAGACTTCCTCTCTGGTGGAGGGTCCTGGAGGAAACAGCCCTTCCAAGGAGACTGTAGGCTGCCTCAGCCCTGGTGCACGGTTCTGCCACCACACTGTGGCTGACAGGGGGTCTGAGGGAAGCCCCCACACAGCTTGGCATGGTTTGGTGGAAAGCGACAGTAAACTGCAGGGCAGCAGGTTGACAAATCACAGGGTTCTGCTGCCATGGCAACAGAGCAACAGGGCAACCCCAAAAGAAGAGCAGGAAAAGAGAAACAGCCAGAAAAGATCCAGAGAGAAATCTGAGCAGAGGGAGACACAGAGGCAGTGTATCTGGCCCTTGCCTTGGACGATCCAGGTGGCCCTGGGCAGGACCCTCCTCCTTTCTATACTCAGTTTCCTCATCTGTGTGGAAAGGCCCTTCCACGACACCTCAGGGCTCCTCATTCTGAGAACCATCCTGGAAGGTCTGGAATGTGCTAGAGTTCTGTGCACAGAGCTATCCACAGTAGTAGTCTACAGTACAGACCGGAAGGAAGAAAGGTAAGATCTGTGACTGCAGTCATCAGTCACACAACTGGACGGCACGAGGTTTACCTTGTTTGAATGTCCTGGGGCACAGGTTTCCCCACTTCCAAACTCTGTGGACTCAGGCTGCTCCAGCCCCGCGGTCTGGTGAACGCTTGTGCATGCATGGTCTCCACCTTCACTGAGACCGAGGAGCCCTGGGGCTTAGCATCAAGCCCCCAGGTCTGGTCTCTGCCCACCAGCCCCGGCTCCAGCCTCCCCTTCCTGGTATCCTGGGCCCTCAGTCTGCCCTTGACTCTAACTTAAGTCCTTATCTGCAGGCTATGGAGACATTTCTTGGTGCTACCTGCTTTGTGATCTGTAATCAATGAACAAAGGTCTGGGAAATCCGGTCAAACTGCACAGAGCTGCCCAGGTGTTGGAGGGAGGTAGAGCAGTGTGTGCGAGGATAGTTGGCGATGTTACCACTAACCAGTTAGGCTCTGGGCTTCTATTTCCTCATGGGTAAAATCACACTTGCTTCATAGAATTGTTGTGAAGATTAAACAACATATAGAGCCAGCTACCACCATCATCACCATCGCCATCACCACTACGACCACTATGGCCATTACTATCACTTCTCCAGACTAGCCCTAGCTCAGGCGCCCATGTGCCCAGTGCCAGCTCTTCCTAGTGTTGACATCTGTCTGGATTTCTCAATCCTGGTGGTAGGCAGGGAATCCCCCTGGGATGGAGTGGGCGGGGAGGCGCTCTTTTGCCAACTGTGCACGGTGAACAGTGACCAGATGTCACCTCCCCTCCAGAAAAGGCCTGTCTGCCTGAGTGAACTCAGCTCTCACCCTCTTGGCCTCTAGGCTCAGATAGGGTCTGTCCTCTTTTCAATTCCTGTTGTGCCTGTCTGGAGCCTGGCTTCCTCCCAGGATGTATTTGCAAGGTGGCAAGATGGAGGGGCATGGTCCTAAATCTCTTTCCTAAATGGCATTCTTTGATTGCATAACTTCTTACTGGGCTGAGTAAACCTGGCTGCAACAAGATAAATGTGGCTGTGTGTCTTATTTGCCTGCAAACCTTCCTGCCTAGAAGGATAAAACCTGTCCCCAGTGCATACAACCACCATTGCCAGTTTACTTTAGGAATCCACACTAAATTCCACAAAAAGATTTCCCTAATATTGCATTGAGAGAAGTAGAGATTCTCATTGTCTCAGTAGAATTTGCTATGCTGTATGGAAATATCACAAACAGCACACCCCATTGTGACGGGCTGTGGTCCACAAAGGCACATTTAACTGCAGTCAACAAAGCCGCGGCTTTCAAGGGACCCAGACTTCCCTAATATGGACCGTCTCGGGAAGACCAGTGTGAGTTCAGGGCGGAGCTGAATGCACGACAATTAAAATAGATATTTAACAATACTTTCATGTAAGGTCTTGATTTTAACAACAAATGTCTGATATCAAATGTTCGAGAAGAAATACATTGCTCATCACCTTGAACATCGCATGGTAACTAGGAGGGATCAGAACGCTTATTTCTCAAGAGCACAGTTTAGGAGACTTACTTTAAAGGAGGGATAACAATGCAATGTAGTTTCTCAAATGAAGGATCATGTACATGGGGCCTTGTACAGTGTATGAAAATATACTCTTTTTACTTTTTTCTTTTTCTTTTTCTTTTTTTGCAGTGCTGCGGATGGAACCCAGGGCCTAGAACACAGTAGGCAAGCTCTACCACAGAGCTTTAAACACCCTCAGCCTAGAATATACTCTTTCGAGCAGTCCTGAATTTCCCCTTAATTCTGCATGTATTAAGATGGATATTAAATTATTTCACGGTACCTTATCTCCAGCCCTCCTGAAACAATATGTCTCAAGTGGAAGGAAATGGGATTGAGGAGGTGTTCCTGGTAGGCAATCGTGCAGTTGGGGGACATGCCGCCTCACTGTCCCCGCCTGGGAGCCGCGTCCTGCAGGCCCAGCTCCTGCTGGCGCCGGCTGCTTACCTCCATGCTGTACTTCTCCACCGTCCTGCGCAGGGGGTCCACCGCCTGCCAGCAAATCAGGATGCACAGGTCGATCAGCAGCATGCCTCCGACGATCACAAGCAGTTTCTGGTCTTTGATGATCTGCAGAGTGAAAGCGTGGAGGGAGGCAGAGGTAAGAGGAAGCTTCCTGGACAGTGGTTGAGGGGCTGCTGGCCCAGGGCAGTGACTGGGGCGTGGACTGTCAGCTTGAGTGTCTCCTGACACTCCCCATCACCCACAGGATAAATCCTTTGCTTGGCAAATTCAAGGCCTTTCGTAAGCTTGGCCCACACACTCCCAAGCACACACCTGCACTTGAAATCTGGCTACTCCTAATCTTTGGCGAGCTGCGATTTTCACTGTCCAGGTCTTTGTAGATGCTGGTCCCTTAGTCTGGAACATCCCATTCTTTCCTGCCTGGCAACCTTCTAATAATACTTAAAGACCCAGATCCACTGTCCCCTCCTTCATGAAGTCCCCTGTGACCTCCCTCCCCTGCAGAAGTAATTACTCCCAGAGCACTTGTTCACATACTTAATAATCAGGAGTAATAACAGTAGTAACAACAATGAGAGAGAGCAACATTTAATGAACACTTACTTTGTGCCTGCCTTTAGGTTGGTGGTTTTACATGCATTGTCATATATAAAGGCAGATAGTATTATTGTTCCCATTTTACAGATGAAGAAACAGACCACTGTATTTTGTAATTTGCTCGGTGCAATAAAACCAAGCTCCTTCTTTCTCCAGAGTCCCCCAACTGCTTATAGCATTGGCCAGGTGCCTCATCAAGTTGCCTACGTGGCTGCCCTCCTCAGCAAACTAGGAAGCCCTGCAGAGGAGGGAAGCATATTTTACTAATTCGTGTCCCCTCAGCACCTAACAGGGCCTGGCATGCAGAAGGCACTTAAAAGTGTGATGGCTGAATCGAGATGAAGAAATATAAAAAAAGAAGCAATACAACTCAGACCCATTCTCCTTTGCAGCCTGGGGTATTTTATGCTGCTGTGAGAGTCCCTCTCCATTCTACATCCGTTGATAGGGAGGGGCTCGGGGACAGGTGCTGCCAGCACCGAAGCTAGCTTGTATTTCACACATTGCAAGTTTATGTTCCCTCACCCACCACACAAATAAAAAGCGAATGCGATAAAGCACTCTGGAAAAGACTCATGGAAAAATAAACAAAACTGAGACCGAAGCTTGAGAAATACCACCAGGTCTGGCTTTTAACGATTAAAGCCATTTTTAATGGAGAAATAGAAACTCAAGAGGCCTCTCTGTGGCTGAATGTGAAAAGACCAAGAAGAAAGTGTTATAGATCAAATTCACCAAAACCACTTTACCTAGGGGGCAGGGCATTGGCGAAGCCCCTTCTTTGAATTTTTGAGAAGGATCCAGTGAACCACAGATGCTCTGCAGAAACCTCACTTAACTCTCATCCTCTAGGGAACAAGGCAACTCCCGGCTAGCCTTGAGAACCTGGGCGAAAGGAAGAAATGCCTGAGGAGTTTGGGATTCCTAGGACAGCTGGAGGAGGTCTCAGCACTTGATGCTGGATGCAAGCCTGAGCCCAGGGATTTGTCCAGGCTGTGCCTGACCCCTGGAGGTCCTCTCCCACTTTCCTGCTGGTGCACCCCTACCCTGACTTCAAGACAGCCCAAGCAGCTTCTCCTTCATGAATTTGGGCATGCCCTGCATGGGGTGCAGCGACCTTAGAAGACAAGCGCCAGGACTACCCTCTTGACACAGTGAGGTCCTGACATTAGGAGCAAGAATGAAGTTTTTGCTCCTAATGGTAGCCGGGGGCAATGGAATTTGGAAAGATTTGCGATTATATGGACCGGATTATATGGAACTGAGTTAGAATCGTGGCTCCATTTCTTGCTCCTTGTGTGGCCATGAGCAAATCACTTCCTCATTCTGATTCTGCATTTCTCATTTATATAATGGCCAAGGGTAGGGGGAGATAGAAGCCTCATGTATATTCTCTAAGTATGGTATAAGGAAAGAATGCAAGGTTTTGGAGTTAAAAGACCTCATTCTAATCCTAGTTCTTGACAGATGTGATCTTAGGCAAGTTGCTTAACTTTTCTAAGCCTCAATTTCCTCCTTGATAAAGTGGAGCCACACGTCCCCAAGTAGCACAGGTGGTTTTAGAATAAAATGATATGTACAGGGTCTGATTTAGAGAAGATGCTCAGGGAATGGTAGCTATTTGGCTACCACTCTGGGGGTTTGACAATGAGTGATTCTGTGCTTAAGTATAGGAGAGTGACATCTAGGGGCAAAGTGTGATATTGCACCTCAGCTCTACTAGAAGTAGAACAAATCAACAGATGGATCCACCGTGGTAAGGTCCTGGGAATAAGAGGAGAGGACAGGTATAATTTCCTTTTAGCACCATTCCCAAAACCTGGGACTTGACTGGTGTTTGTGACTGAATGGATTTAGGTTACGTAGTTATGAATCACAGTTCATTTATTAATTGTGGAAATATTTATTGAGTGCCTACACTGCATCGGGTTCTGTTCTAGGCGATGGAGTAGTGAAGAAAAACATAAGTATCTTGCCCTCATGGAGCATGCACCAGTTCTGGAGTCAGCTCTGAGCTTGATGTGAACTAACTTGTTGTGAGATCTTGGGTAAGTCCCCTGACCCCTCTGAGCCAGTTTCCTCAGTGACGGTGGGAGAAATAACCACACAAGTCACGTTAGATGCTTGGAGCCTGGCTTAAAATAGTTGTTCAACAGAAGTTGGCTCTCCTTTCTAAATGTCACTTCTCCCTTGTTTTTTAGAGAAGGGATTAGCAAACTGTAGATTTTGCTCACCACCTGTTTTTGTAAATAAAGTTTTATGGGCACATAGCCACACTCATTCATATACTTATTTGTCCATGGCTGCTTTTATTCTACAAAGCAGAGAAGCTGCAAAAGAGATAGTAGAGCCTGCAATATCTCATGAATTTACTATCTGGCTCTTTTTTTTTTTTTGGTACTGCGGATTGAACCCAGGGGCATTCTACCTCAGAGCTACGTCATGAACTTATTTATTTATATATTTGTTTAGAAACAGGGTCATGTTAATTTGCTAAGGGTTTCACTAATTTGCTGAATCTGGCCTTGAACTGTGATCTTCTTGTCTTAGCCTCCCAAGTACTAGGA
Organism: Glis glis; assembly: GCA_004027185.1. Lineage (NCBI taxonomy): Eukaryota > Metazoa > Chordata > Mammalia > Rodentia > Gliridae > Glis > Glis glis. The sequence goes on along the minus strand of PVJS01013743.1, from coordinate 24,922 downwards.
TTACAGGCATGCTCCACCACACCCAGCTCTATCTGGCTCTTTATAGAAAAAACTTGCCTGATCCCTGATTTAGAAAAACGGTACTTCTCTATTTCTTAAAGACAAACAAACAAACCCCACTGATTTTTAGATTGGTCCAGACTGGCCTTCTAGTAGGGCTAACTCAAAAGGGAACATCGTTTGTGGTGGTGGGGGGGAAGGTGCCACACAGCCCCCCCCATGCCCTCCCTTGGCATTTCCTTAAGCTGAGCCCAGATGCAGTTCAGAGGGTTTGGTTGCTCATATCATCTGCAACAGTACCAAGACATATTTGTCCTCACAGAACATCTGTCCCCAGAACAGAAGGTCTCATCTCTGAGTTACTGCTTTATCGCGACGCTTCAATTTGGTCCTAGTGAGAAGCGGAATAAAGACTGGAATAAGCTTCTCATTTACGATTTTATGACTGGTCTTTAGGAAAAACAGTAACATGCTATAAAAATGCCAAATTTGGGAGCATTAAGTAATCACGTGTTAATATTCTTTAATAGTCTTCTTTTCCTTTAATGTCCTTAAATATGTGGCCATATGGGGTGAAACTTGTGCTTGTGTGTTTGGGGAGGGTCTGACACTGCGGGTGGAGGGAGGAAGCAGAGGGCCCTATGGAAAAAGGACAGTAATGAAAAAAGGCCTATGATTGCATTTATAAATTTATGTAAATCTAGTATATGCGCCAGTAAAAGAAAAAATAATAAGGGGCCCCTTAGAAAAAAAAGATCCAAGGCTGGGCGTGGTGGCACACGCTTGTAATCCCAGTACTTGGGAGGCGGAGACTGGAGGATCCGGGTTTGCGGCCAGCCTCAGCTGCTTAGTGAGGCCCTCCGCAACTTCGTGAGACCCGATTTCAAAATAAAGTATAAAAAATAGGGCTGGGGGTGTAGCGCGGAGGTAGAACGCCCCTGCGTTCAATCCCCGGTACTGCAAAAAAAAAAAAAAAAAAAAAGAAAAAAAGGTCCAAACTTCTTTAAAAGAAACCTAAGTTACACAAGGAGAAATACTGTAGGATTCATCTTATGTGAGGTTCCCAGAAGAGTCAAATTTGGGGACAGAAAGTAGAATGTAATGTGGTGGGGGGGCTGGGGGAGGGGCGGTGGGGAGTTGGTGTTTTGCGGGTGTGGGGCTTTGGTTTGGGAAGATGAAAATGTTTGCAGATGGATGGTGGTGATGGCTGCGACAATATGAAGGAACAGTGTGAACTGTCAAAGCCATCAAGATTTGGTCATCAATTTGGTTAAGGCCAATGAACATACCACGGAGGTGTGAGAAACCCATAGGGTCACCTCAGGCCTTCTAGAAATCCCAGGGGCAGGTTCAGGGAGGATTAGGGAGAGAAGAGAAATGTGTACCTCAGGCGGGCAGAGCAAATACTGCCAGATTGTTTCCCAGAGTTAAGGCAGTTACAGCCCAAAATAGGGCTCTTCTCCATGATTCTAGTTTTTATATAACCAAAAGTTGGCCATTGTTTTGTTTTAGGCTTTTTAAATTGTGGTAAGCGGGGCATGGTGATCCCAGTACTTGGGAGGCTGAGACAGGAGGATCACAGGTTTGCAGCCAGTCTCAGCAACTTGTGAGGCCCTCAACAACTTAGTGAGTCCCTGTTTCAAAATAAAGAATAAAAAATCGGGCTGGGGGTGGAGCTCAGATGTAGACAGCCTCTGGGTTCAATCCCTAGTGCCACACACACACACACAAAGTGGTAAAATCCATATAACATACAATTTACCACTTTAACCTTTGTGTGTGTGTGTGTGTGTGTGTTACTGGGGATTGAACCAGGGGCATTCTACCTCTGAGCAACACCCCCAGCCCTATTTTATTTTTTATTTTGAAACAGGGTCTCACTAAGTTACTGAGGGTTTGCTTGGAACTTGCAATCCTCCTGTCTCAACCTCCCACATACTGGGATTACAGGTGTGCACCATCACATCAGGTTCCATTTTAACCTTTGTGTGTGTGTGTGTGGTTCTGGGGATCGAATCCAGGGGCATTCTTCCTCCAAGCTATACCCCCAATCCTTTTTATTTTGAAACAGGGTCTTGCTAAATTGTAAACCTGCAATCCTCTTGTCTCAGCCTCCCAAGTACTGGGATTATAATTGTGCTCCACCACACCTGGCCATTTTAACCATTTTTAAGTGGACAGCTTAGCAGCCTTAACGGAATGGAGGTGATCTGGTGTAACAGGTGTGTCCCGATGTCAGCACCCCCACGGACCCAGCTATCTCCATCCTTTCTGTGCATGAGGTTCATCGTTCCCATACCCTTTCTGTCCCTGCGGTCACCCTCACTATCCCTGATGTCATTTCTACAGTGGTTTAGCCCTCCTCACTATCACTGTTGACTTCCTGGTTCCTGATGACATGGTCACCATCACTGATGTGCACCTGTTTCACCTCTAGTCTAACTCCACAACCCTCAAGGGCCCTACATGTTATCCCCCACTGTCCCTGACATCAGACAAAAGTAACAAGAAAAAGGAAAACACAGTAGAAAGTAGTAAATGATGGTTTAAAAGGTTTTAAAATCTCAAAGAGAGAGAGAGAGAGAGAGAGAGAGAGAGAGAGAGAGGAAAGGTGGTGGGGCTTGTATGTGGGACCAGCCCCCTCCTTGGACGCCAGGTCCTCGGAGCCCACCTGGACCCTCAGGGTGGGGCGAGTCCCCCTTTTGCTCCAGCAGAGCAGGAGGAAGGGAGCTAAGCACATCTCAGGAGACCACGCCCCATCACTGTCCTCACGGAGCTTGCAGACAACCCCACTTCTGAAGTTTCCCCTCACAAGTTTTGTTGATTGTTGCCAGACAGGCGGAGTGCTCTTGTTGGCAATTGCACGAGGAAGGAAGCATAAAGGTCAGCTCGTTATTACAGGTGACAGTGCGAATGAATCACACGTTAACACAAAGGAATCAACACTATGCTTCTTCCAAACCCGGATGAGTTGTCACGGATGGCAGAGCATCTTTAACTAGACATGCAGAGCGGGAGGGCCCGGAAACCACCTGGACCAGGGCCTCTTCTGCATCCTGGGCACTGGTGAAGGCTCAGGCTCATGGCCCCACCCCTAGCACTCTGGTTCCTTGGGGCTAAGGTGGGCCTGAGAGTCTGCATTTCTAAGAAGCTCCCAGATGAGGGCAGCCCACACTCTGAGGAGCCCTGATCTAGGCCCGGGGTCTTTGATGCCATGTCTGTATTGGCACAGTGGTCCCTGGTTTCCACGGGGGCTGCATTTGCAGATTCATTGAAGCACACATGGTTTACTATGTAGTCAGGCCAACAATGGTTGCATCTATACTAAACACGTACAGATTTTTTCTTGTAATTATTCCCCAAACAATACAGCACAACAACTATTTACATAGCATTTACATTGTATTAGATACTGTAAGCAATCTAGAGATGATTTAAAGTTTATGAAAGGATGTATGTAGATTATATGCAAACACTACAGCATTTCATGTAAGGGATTTGAGCATCCATGGATTTTGGTATCCTTGGGGTGGGGTGGGATTCTGAAACCAGTTCCTAGAGGATTCCGAGGGACCACCGTATCCCCTGGGAAAGTCTAAAAGCTACTGAAACTAAGCTATAGCTCCAGAGATTTGGGTTCCACTAGCCTGGGCTGGGCAACTTCTTGTAGTTTTCCAAGCTCCCATCAGATCATAATGTGCAGCCAGGGCTGAGAAAAACTGGGGTGCCTGGGCCTCGCTTTCATCTTCTAGAGGGAGCTGTCTCAAGTGCCACTGGAGCCCGAGAGCAGCAGGGGTGTGGGGAGTGGCACAGGCCTGGGCTCTTTTCACCCTGCAAATGCAACCTACAGTTTTCCTGAGATGGCCTGGTGTGGCAGAGGTCGGAGGAAATGGGATCCACCCGACTCATCTGGAGAGGGCAGGGGGCTGCATCCCCCAAAGCCACCCTGGCAGGGGAGAGGGGCATGGTGGGCTTGAGGGGGAGAGGGGCCACTGGGCAACAGGCAGGAGGACAGAATCTCAGATTAGGAGATGACACAATTGCAATACTTCCCCATTCTACAGATAAGAAACTGAGGCCCAGAAAGATGAAAAAAGTTCTCAAAGGTCACATGGCAGATCAGTGGCCAGTTTAGCCTGAAGGCCACACTGCCTGGGCAGGCTTGCTCTCTGCCATAGGTGCCAGGTGACGAATGGCAGGAATGCAAATTCTGGGGGAGAAATAGAACATCAGAGTCCACGTTTCAAAGTGGGATGGTCCCCATGCAGGGTCTGCAGAGGAGGGGTCTGTAAACAGGATATGCCGACGTCAGGGGTTTAAGAAGCACACATGCACATTTGAAGGGAGGTGGTGCAGCCAGAGCAAAAAGAGGATTATTTTTAGAAAGAGGTGTCTGGTGCTATGAGACCCACCCCTGTGAGAGGAAAGGGGTGGGGAGAAGCGCTTCTCCTGCAACCTGATTCCATTCAGATGTCTTGGCGGGGTCCATGCAGCTAAGGGAACCCTGTGGTCTGCTGCCAGAAAGACCTAATGGGGAGGGCAGGCTGGCCAGGTGCTCACAGGACGGGGTGGGGCGCTGCTGCTCTGTGGCCACCCCGTGGTCCTCCAGCTCGCAGGAGTGGAGGGTGTGTGGGAGCTTCTTCTGCACCAGGTGTGGGACCTGGGAACTCTGTGTGGCCTGTCTAAGCCTGGCTGGAGGGCCGGGTGGCCCTGGGGTGGGGAGCTGCAGGATGTCTGGGAAAGAGGGAGACACTACAAATGGCCAAGTGTGACAGTACTCACCCGTGTTAAGGGACTGGAGGAGAGAATGTCCCAGTAATGGAGGATGCACAAAGCACCCATGAAAGTCTAAAAGGCCCACGCAAATCCCTGCCCTGATAGCAGGCCCGATACCAGGCTGGCAAGTGAGGACTTTTTTGCCTCTGCCACCAGTCCAAGGCCCAGCTCTGGAGAGGTCGGATGCCGGGGTGAATAGGATGATCCTCGGGGAGGATCTCAGGGTGGTCAAAGAGAGAAGCCACCTGCACCCCCTCTGGGGCTGTGGCCGGCCTGCCGCAGGCCTGGGCTGGGGAGAAGTGTGCCAGCAGGCACAGTTTGCAGTTTTGAATACTATGGCAGACGTCACATATTAGCTCCTTACTGACCAGAGGACCGTCCAAGTCCTGAGACTTGCTCTAAATTTTTTCCAGGAGCAAGAGAAGGACTAGGAGCCCTGCAAGAGCTTCAAGGATGGCGTTAGATGCAGCTTCCCTACCATGGTAGCCTAAGAGTCGGGCTGGCCAGTGTCGTGACCACGTCCACCCACAGGGAGGCAAATGTTTCCCACCCACATGAAGGCTGAACGCCTGTCCTCTAAGGACCTCTTTGAAAACAGAATCATTACATCTAGTCCCAGCCCTGTTTCAGTCCCCTCTTTTAAGGGTTCCTGTTGCCTGTAAATGAAAGTTCAGATTCTTCAATGTGGCTCCTACCTTCCCCTCCATCCTCTCCTTGCACCCTGCCCCTTGCATACCATGCCCCGCCATAACTTAGCCCCCTCAGTCCCCGGCCACACCCCTCCTCTCCTCAGGCTGATGCACATACACGCCTCTCTACATGGTGTACAGAATTCCTTTTTGCCTGATTCTCACTCACCCTCCAGCTCCAGCACAGGTGGACATGGAGCCTTGCCTGAGTGATTGCACCCCAGAGCCTCCCACGTGTCCCCAATGACCAATTACTAATCGCTTTGTTAACTGTCTGACTTCCCCAGGAGGCAGGGACTATGTTTCACTGAAATCTTCAGCCAACAGCTCAGTGCCTGCACACAGTAGGTGCCTAATGACTGTGTGCTAAACGAATGCAGAGTGAACATCACCAAGCTTACCTTCTTCTTCATTTTCACATTTTTGAAGATGGCGTGGACCCTCCAGGTCTTTGCAAACATCGCCCCAAAGGCAGTTGTGTAGCCCACAGTGAGGATCCAGGTCCTGACCTAGAGGCCACGAGAAAACAGAGGCATTAGCATCCCTTAGGTGGACGGGCCTCACCAGGTGTACAGCCACTCTAGCAGGGGAAGCCAGGTGGTGGGTTTGGACCCTCTGCTCCAACTGCCATTGCATTTCATTAATATCCTTCAATCAGATTTCAATCTGAAGGATGTTTAATGCTATCAGGCACTTGTCAGGCCCAGAGCACTGGCAGAGATGAGTGTGGGATTCAAATCCTGCCTCAGATGGGCCCACAGCCCAGATGGAGCCAGAGTGAGAGACACTGAGGCCCCAGCACTGCTGAGGGAGTGATGAGTGATTGGCCAGTGCTGTGCTCCCACCTTCTTTCCTCCTCTCCCACATGGTCAGGCTGCTTGGCTACTACTGCCCAGTGTGACCTCAGCCATCCAGTTACTCAGCACTGGGCCAGCCTGGATGCTGAGCCCACACTCAAACCTTGGCTCCGTGCTCAGGAAAAAGGCCCTGTGTGGCTCTCACCTGTTCCCCAGGACCCAGGTGTGCCTTGATCCTTAGCCCTGGGCTGGTGACTGATGGTCCGTCCCTGATAGGAGCCTACAATCTGGATCCCTGTAGGCTGGGACCACATCTGTGAGTTACTGAGGGCCTCCAGAATGCCTGCTGTCCACCTGTACTGTCATTACTCTCAGACCCCAACCTCGCTGACCAGACTGGACACCCTCCATCACCCAAGAGATGCATGGATGCACAGAAATGCTCCCAGCCGATCCCCCTGTAGGTTCACCCTGCAGCTGCCTTCCCAGCCGTGTGGCTCTCCAGCTTTTCAGAGACAGCACATTCCCTTTCCATTCTGTTTGTGAAGATAGAAACTGGCGGGGTAAGTTGCGAGGCTGACCCCCCCCCCAAGTCACGAAGGACACACATCCCAGTGATGAGTTTGAAACCCATGTCAAGTGTGAATGCCAACAGTGGTGGCGGGGGCAGGAGGGGGTTAGTCTGCTCTTTTATATCACTTATTTATTTTTAACTTCAAAACAAGGGGGAAATCAGATAGGCAAGAATGAACCACAGTGCTTTAGAGAGGGTGTAGGATGGCTATATCACCCAGATTATAATCCAAGGATGCAAGAGAAGTGAACAGAACAGGGAGGAAGGAGGGACCAGTCACCAGGAATTGAGAGCTAAGTTTATCCATTGATCAGATGGTGCGGGGTGTGGTGGAGAGGGGCTCACGAACCATCCCACTCATCCACTGGGTTGTGTTCATCCACTGAGCACTATTAGGCTAGGCGCAATACATAGAAGAATGAAAATAAGCAAATAACAACAACTGGGGTGATTTTTGGAGCTGTGAGTTGAGTGAGGACATCACCTCACAAACAGTAAACTGAGGTCCAGTGCATGGAACATATTCCCTCAGTAGTCCACGTGGTCCTGAGCTGAGCCTGGCATTCAAGCCCTGCTGGACCACTGCAGCCTGCTCTCTGCCACGGTGTCCTCCCTCTTACGCAGGCACAGTCTGCTTAACCCGAATCAGGTTGGTCTACACCCAGGGGCCAGCTGGATGGGGGCACAACAGGGAGCAGCCAGGGAATACTCTCCTGGGGGATCCAGACACACTTTAAAGCTAATATGTTGGCCTGATTGTCAAGACCAATGGTCTATAAGCATTTTGATCATGTTCTCCTACTAGAAAGTCACTTTTAAACACAAACATAGACACAACAGAGACAGTTTATAAAGTATGGGACAAGATGAAATAATGTCATCATTTTTGCCTCATCACGTGGCTAACAAAGCTCTCTCATTCCAGGGATGTGTGCCACTCCAATGCGGCACATTATGACGACTCCCTTTGACTTACGTTTTCTTCAAAGCAATCATTTTCAGGCCACTTGTCTATTTTGTGAGGCCTAACTTCATTAAGACTCAATAATATAAGTTAAATGAGTTAAAACTCGATAAAACAAATTTGATCTGGCATCTGGAAACTGCAATATGGTGCCATGAAGTGAAAGCAAGGAATGGCTGAAGCCGCCATTGAAAAGAAGGGCTCACGTCGCAGGCCTGGGTGTGAGGCTGCTTTGGCTGGTGTCTGGGGACCTGGATTTTGTGTGGGTTCCCACTGTTCTTGCAATAATAAGGGTGGCGCTCCATTTTTTTTTTTTTTGGTGGTGCTGGGGATTGAACCCAGGGCTTTGCTCATGCTAGGCAAGCGCTCTACCCCTGAGCTACATTCCCTCAGCCCTTTAAGCCACTTTTTTTTTTTTTGTGGTATTGGGGATTGAACACAGTGGTGTTCTACCTCCGCGCTATGCCCCCGGCCCTATTTTTTATAGTTTATTTTGAAACCGGGTCTCACGAAGTTGCGCAGAGCCCCACTAAGGAGAGAGAGAGAGAGAGAGAGAGAGAGACAGAGAGAGAGACAGAGAGAGAGAGCGAGAGAGCTGAGGCTGGCCTCGAACCCGGATCCTCCGGTCTCCGCCTCCCAAAGTACTGGGATTACACGCGTGCGCCACCACGCCCGGCTAAACCACTTTTTCTAAAAAGGTGGCTCTCTGTGCCTAAATTCTTTGTGTGGACAGTGTGGCTCATGCTGAACACCTGCATTCGTTCTGGGGATCTGGAACTTTGGTACGCAGTAGGCAGGGGTGCTTATGTGACCGGCCCCGATCAAATCCTTGGGCGCCGGGTCTCTCGTGAGCTTCCCTGGGAGATGGCATTTCACATGCGTCTCTATTCATTCCTGGAGGGAATCAGCGTGTCCATGTGACGCCCCTGGGACGGGCACTTGGCAGCTGGCGCCTGCTCCTCCCTGGACTGCGCTCTGTCGGGCTGTCCCCTTTGCTGCTGCTGCTTCGTGTCTTTTCACAGTAATTAATCACAGCTGTGAGAACCACTGGAGGCTGAGTCCTGGGAGTCCCCGGGAGTCACTGAGCCTGGGGGTTGTCCTGGGGACCCCTGACACACACCCCATTCCTGTCTGGTGTAATGGACTGATCGACCACTGTGTCCTTGGGTGGGTTCCTCTGTGTGACACCCAGACACACCACCGAGTCAGGGGCCAGGGTCCAGTGTTAAGTCCCGTTTGGAGACAACTCTCAAGACAACGATGAGCCAAGGTAGAGGAAGGCCAGCAGAGCAGGACAGCAGGATCCCAGCAGCAGAGCCGCCCGCCCCAGCCCTGGCCCTGCCATCCCTGTGCACCTTTGCGAAAGGCAGGGGTCATTTCTCAGCCCTATCCTCCTGTGTCTATGAGATGGAAAGGGTCTCCAGGTCTGACCCCTCTCTGTCCTTTCAGTGGTTCCCCCAGGTTGTCACCTCCACTCTTGGGCTCCAACAACTTCTTTACCTGTTTCCAGCCTGCATCTCTCTTCTGAGCTCCAAACCTGCATCTGCTACTGTTGCTGGAGGCCTAGGTATCCCCATAAAACCTTCACACTCCACAGCCAAAGCTGGGCGCATCAGTGCTCCCCCCGGCTGCACTGTTTCCTCTGGACTCAGGGAGTCATGCCCCACCCACCCGTCACCCAAGTTAGGAACTCAGGAGTCACCCGGATTCATCTGCCCCATCTCCTAGTCCATCTCCAAGTCTGGCTCCTCTGTTCCCCCTTCCAGGCCCCTCCCTGTGCTCCGAGAGGCGGGGCACTGGTGCTGCTCTCCGGAACTTTGCTCTCTGGCTGGCTTTGGAAGATCCATCAGGAGATGGGGCGCCAGGAAAGAGTAGAGGTATGTTCCCCAACCACCTGCCTCTGCTGTGTCTATGGAGGTAGCTGGGTCTCTTCATGTGGTGCTGGCTCCCTCGGGGCCAGGGAAACACTCTCTTTCCCTTTTCACACTGGGGGCTGGAGAGGGATGCCTGTGGGTCCTCAGCACCCTGTGTTCGGGGCCTTAACCCCACCCACATCCCTGTAGGTCTTCCTTTCTTTGGAGTCTCTTCAGGTAAGCCAGCTGGCGCGGGTGTGTGTGTTTTCTGCCAGGGCCATGCCTGGTACTCCATCTTCCACTGTTCCTTGTCAGCACACCCTCCTTTTTGTCCCCTGATGCAACCTGCACCAGGCCCTCCAGCTCGGTCACTGCAGGCAGGGCCCTAAGGCCCGCCTGACCTGGAGGCGAGCCCTGGCTTGTCACTAACTATGTATGTGAACTGGGTAGGTCCTGCAACTTCTGTGAGCCCGGACATCCTCATCTGTGAAATGGGGATAGTGGTGCCCACAAGTTCCCAGAGTGCTGGTGAGGCTCAGATGAGGGAAGACGTAGAGCGCTAGTCCCTCATCAGCACCTGACCCATTCACGTGCTCCTCATCACCCTGCAGGGGACACACAGGAGCCTGAGCCCCTCCGTCTCTATTCTCTGCTCATCCATCCTACATGCCCCAGTGCAAATCTCAGCATGGCTTCTAGGCTTAACCCTTCACAGCCCGGGAGCCCTAGGGTGAAACTCCAAATTCTCAGCAGGGCATGCCCCTTGCCTGCCGCCACTTCCCCCGCTCCAGTTGGCTCATGCTGCCTGGCCCAGAACCAGCTCTTTTCTCTGCCCAACATGCCATTCCGTGCCATCTCCTTCACACCTTCTCATCTGTCCTCTGAAGTCCGAACTCATGGCCACCTCCTCTGAGAAGCCCTCCTGGACCTCTCGGGGAGGTCATGACTATTCTGGTCACACCAGGTGACATCTCTCCACTCACCTGTTCACCTCTACCATGAGAAGGGAGGCAGGGCTGCTTTGCCCACCATTAACTGTCTGGAGCCCAGCCTAGAGTGGCCTGGCTAAACTGGCCAGCTTAGGAGGTTGTCATCTCTTTGCTACCAGAAATCTGTAAAATGACCCAAGCAAGCACACCAAAAGAAGACCACAGAGAGGAATGAAGCCTCGGCAGCAAGAGGCTGAGCTGGTGGCCTTGCTGGCCCTTTCCAGCCTATGAAATATGTCTGGGAGGTAGTGAGCTCCGTCACTCCATATATTCAAGCAAAACTTGGAAGACCCTCTGTCAGGATGCCTTACAGGCATTTCCTGCACCAAGAGAGGTTTCATTTGATGTTATCCTAAGTGTCCCTTCTGTATGACTCTACGACATCAGATGAACTAGAAAGTTCTGAGGGGCTGCAATTATTCTGTTTTCTAATATGTCACCTCCAATACGAATCTCCACTGGTTCATCAACACTAGACAAGTAGCCATGTCACTCTTCCTTCCAAAGTTGCACACACTCTTCAGATGTTAATGTCTCTCTTTTCCTCCCTTCAGTACCCTCTGTGAGTTGCCTCAACCGCACATATTGATGGGGGAGAGCAACCTTAGGCAGGTGATGCCTATCAGTCCCAGCTATAAAAAAAAGAAAAAAAAATCTCTAAATGGAAAGAAAAATCTCTGCCTGGAATAGTTCTGCTCAGCAGCTGGGTCAACTGATTTCGAAGGGACCCCTGCAGAACGAAGGCCTTCATTGCTCTCTGGGGTATGGGCAGAGACATGGATACTCAGCCTCTGTTTGCGGGTCTGTTCTGACAGGTGATGGGGCTGTGGGGCGCTGCGCCTCTTGTCACTGTAGATGTGTGTGGGTCCTGGGCTGAGAAGTCAACAGTAGAGGAGCCTGGAGGCTGGCTGGACACTTTCACGCCATCTGAAAAGGTTCTGAAAAGAGCCCTGTATTTCCTTCTGACTGCTCGCCTGGGCAGTCAATAGTAAGAAGGCAGGGGAGGAAGAACCCCATAGTCCTAAAGCAAGCCCAGAGCACCATCATGTCTGGGGTGGGGGAGTTGGAACTGAGAGACCTGAGGTCCCCAGGGCCTTATCTTTTGGGGCGGGCAGCAGCGAGATCCCGAGGTGAGAGGCCTCGGAAGAGCACCCTCCAGAGACATGTCAGGAGACCCCACCTTACTCAGGGTCCTTTAGTAAGATCTGCACAGAAAATATTCTTCTAGTGTAGACGCTAGCACAGCCTTTCTGTGGGAACCACTCTGGGGGCTGCAGGAGACTCCAGGTATAAGCAGGAGCACTTTGGCACCCAAGCCAGGGCCAAGAGGGCATCTTAGGAGTCTTGGGGCAAATCAGAGGCAAGGTGCCTCCTCTGGCAGGGGAAATTTCTGAGGTACCCCTTGGGTTCTTTCTGAAAGACCCCTGTCCTCAAGGCCTTTGCAGCAGAGGAACTCAGCTCAATGAGCAGATCCCAGGCTGAAATTCAGCTCCCACACCCCGATGCCAATATCTTCATGCAGTACACAAACTGCAGCATCAGCACCCCCTGGGAGAGTGTTAGAGTGTGGCATCCCGGGCCATGCCCATGTCCCAAGCCAGAATCTGCAGTACATCAAGATGTCCAGGGGACCAGGTGTGGTGGCACATACCTGTAATCTCAGTACTTGGGAGGCTGAGACAGGAGGATTGTAGGTTCAAGGACAGCCTCAGCAACATAGTGAGATTCTCAGCAACCTAGGAAGACCTTGTTTCAAAATAACAGCAACCAAAAAAAAAAAAAAAGACTGGGAGTGTAGCTTGGAGGTAGAATGCCTCTGGGTTCAATTCCCAGTACCCCCTCCCCAAAGATGCCTGTGAGCACATGTGGCACCGTCTGCACAGGGGGAAGTTGGGATGGTGGTACCCTTTTGGGGTGGGGGTACAGATAGGAACTGGAAGGGGGTAGAGTGTTGGCATTCTAGTTATGTTCTGTTCCTTAATATGAATCCTGGATTCAGTTGAGTTGAGTTTGTGTACGTACACACACACACACACACACACACACACACACACACACATTAAGGGAAACAAGAAATAAAGGAGTGGGGACCATCAGTCAGGGGAGGTGGCTGGGAGGCCTGTGCAGAGCCCTGTTCCCTTGGCAGCCCTAGGCTGATTCCACTTTGGCCGGACCTGTGGCCGGACGTGTGGCCACAGTGTCGCCGGGGGCTCCTCTTGCCTCCTAGTCACCTCCCTGCAGCCTGCCCTGAGGCTCCTTGCAGCACTCAAGGTGGCAGAGGCACACCTCAGCTTGGCTTGTCCCTGACCCAGTTCTAGTAGAGCATGGTCACACGAGGCCAGAAATCACCATGGATATACCTACACCAAACCAACCAGCGCCATTCCAAGTTTTCCAGTCTCTTCTTCAGCCCAAGTGCACCCAGCTATATCAATGCCTCTCTCTTAGCAGTGTCCAGAGGTGAACACAATTACCCGGACATAGTCCCATCATCCATCCATCCATCCATCCATCCATCCATCCATAATGATAATAGCTAAGATTTACTGAATCTTACTATATGACAGCCACTAAGTGCTTTACATACATGATCCCATTTAATCCATAAAACCCTAGTATTATCCACATTTAGAGAAGAGTAAATAGTCCCCAAGGTTCAGAGACATTAGTAACTTCAAGTCACACAGCTAGGAAGCGGTGCCTTTGGGGCTTGCACACAGCAGTCTGACAGCAGAGCCTCTCTTTTGTGCTAGACACTCTGGGGATATGTTGAAAATAAATGAACATACAACACTGAAGCATACTCCTTAAAGGGGTCAATTTTATGGTATATGAATTATATCTCAATTTTTGAAGATCTGAATAGATGAAACCTGTGGTTGGGATAAAGTTTACCAGATCCCTAAGAATTTAGTTGGCCCGTTTTTATTGGTATAAGCCAGTGAACAACAACAACAACAACAAAAATCAAAGTATGTCTTAAAAAAGAAAGAAAAGAAACATGGCAGGCATCACTGTAGTCCTACAGGGCTCTTGGGGCTCCGGACCTGCCACCTGGACAGGTCTTCGGCTTTCTCTCCTCTCGGTGACCCCTGCCTTGCAGGTAGTCCTGGCGATTGAAGGAGAGGCTGCACCTGGCAGCAGAAAGTTGGCCCTTGGTAGACAGTGCTGTGGGAGGTAGCAGGAGGGTGGGCCTAGCTCCACCCCCAGGATGCTCCTGAGCCCTGGGTGTGCGGTCCCCGGGGCCTCCTGTCCTCTCTGCGAGTCCCTTCCTCCCCCTCCACACTCGAGCTGGGGTTTCTGCCTGCACTCTACAAGGACGACACACAATCTTCTCTTCTCCTCTCGCCTGGCCCCGCTCCCTCTCCGGGCTGACGGGGCCGGGCTTCCCCAGTCAGGTCAGCTTGTCAGTGGGCGCAGTGCTCCCTTTCCCTGGCACAGGGTTCTGGCCTACGCCCAGCACCATCTTCCTTGGCAGCTCTGTGCCCACAGGGGCCATGTTGCTATGGTGATTCCACTACCGACACAGTGTCCAGGGAGACAGTACCATGTAGCTGGAGCCGTTTGCAAGACTTGCTGAAAGCAGCACTGACAGGCTGGGAAGATTCCAGAAAGGGTCAGGGCGGGGGATGGGAGCTAAGTGTAGCAGCTTCTCTGGCGGCAGGACTGTGTGTGTCGGCATGCTCACTCATGCACCCACACACTTGCTGGTTAGAATGGCCCTTGAGAGCCGAGGCGCAGCCCCTAGAGAGGCCCAGTCCTGTGACTGTCAGGTTTCTTCCTGAGGTGGTGTTTGTGGTTGACCATTGTGTTTAGTTTCTACATTAAAAACTAAAAGGAGCTGGGTGTGGTGGTGCACGTTTGTAATCCCAGGACTTGGGAGGCTGAGACAGGAGGATTGCAGGTTCAAGGACAGCCTCAGCAAGTAGTGAGACTCTCATCAACCTAATGAGACCCTGTTTCAAAATAAAAATAAAATAGGGCTGGAGGTGTAGTTTGGAGGCAGAATGCCCCTAGGTTCAATCCCTAGTACCACACACACAAAAAAGAAGAAGACAACTAAAAGGAAAGGGGCATTTAGAGGGCAGCAGAACAGAATGAACTGACATAGTGCACCACATCTGAAGCTGACTTCAAGGTCTACCTGGTCCCCTGGCCTTGAAGATTTCTTAAAGAATACAGCATGGGACACCAGGAAATCACTCCCACCATGCATGAGGCAAGGTGGCACACCGTGATGGCCACCCTCCTCCCCAGCTCTCACCCTAGGCACCAGAGCTGACTCCTCTCATTGAGCCCCTATTGTCGCCTCCTGCAGGAGGGAACTGTGATGCTCATTGTACAGATGCCAAGACTGAGGCTGATGTTCCAAGATCTGTGCTCACCTCACCGCACCATCCAGCCTTGCTTCTTTCTCCCCGCAACTTTCTTGGCCCCCGGAGAAGAGAACCCAGGTCATCCCGTGGGATGAAGCAGTTGACCCCGCAAAGCCAGTGGAGCACAAGCCATGTGGTACCCAGGTGCCCCTGGAGACTGTATGCGGGCTCTGAATTTGAGAGCTTCCAGCCCCTCTGCTAGGGCGATGGTGGGGCTTATTCAGTTGAATGAGTGACCCCAGGCCTGACCCAGTTCCACCCGGAGGAGCTCCTCTGTGCCTTCCCCCACAGTCATGGACGTGGGCTCCTTTGCACAGCTCTGCAACCACCCAGCTCACCGAACGGCCAGTAAGTTAATTCTCAGGGCGGCGAGACCCTCACATCTTCCTGAGCTCCTGCTGCAGCTAATGCCCATATGTAAACAGCTCGTGATTTATTCATGTCGCCTTCCCAGGCTCCCCAGGACAACCTTCCCCTCACACAGATAAGCACGACTCCCAGAATAGAATGTCAGGTTTCATTAAAAGAAAAAAACCCGGGTGTGGGGGACGTCCCTGTCTTGCTCCCTAGCTTGCATCACGCAGTGTTTGTAGAATTCAGGTCAAACTGAGAAAACACCTGAGCCAGAACAGGCTTTGGAGGGCGCATGGGTGACAGGGTGGCTTCTCTCTGGGAGGGGACGCTCTCCAGGTTGCAGCTCTCGGCATCCACCTGGGGTATGTCTGCACCCAAGACTCGAACTCAGCCTGCTCCAGGGATTCTCGGGTGGCTGGTGGTCAGTGACGAGGAGCTGAGCGGCGGGTCCCAGGAGGGACAAGGCCATGGCAGATTGGGGGCAGGCACTGACTCTGGGTTGGGGGACAGAGGCAGGCCCATCACCTCTCAGAGATGCCATTGAGGAGCCTGAGTGCTGTGCAAATCAGAAGTCACCAGACTGGCCCCACGGCCATTCTCATTACTGTCATCTTCACGGTGTCCTTGCACTTGGGGAGGGGCTGTAAGCTCGTTGGAGCACAGACAGAAGTCAGAATCCTCGCTCTGCTTGCTTAACTTCCTCAAGGTGCCTCAGGGCAGCCCAGCCACTGCCCAGGAAAGTTGGGCACAGACAGATAATGGCCACAAAAGGGCAGAGAAGTCATGCTGACTGAGGAATAGCGGGGACTCGGAGGGTGTCTTACCTCCCCTGACACCAGCCACACCTCCACAGGTAGCAGTCAACATTCCAGGGCCAGAAGGTCACACCCTTTAGGGAACAAACCCCGTTAACCCACACCCATAAGGACTTTTGAGGGGGTCAGCATCTTTGGACACTGACTCCAGGCACCTTGAAGCCAGGCCATGCGGGACTTTGGTGTTAGGAAGTCATCTTCTTGACTTCCAGAAGGGCGGAACAAGCAGGAAGGGCGGTGCTGAACTAGGAAGAGAAAACCCTGAGCGGGAAGAGTGACCCGAGCGAGCCCCAGAGCTTGAGGGCGACCTGTCCTCCAGGCCCACCCTGGAGTAGAGGTGCCTGAGCATGCCTCAGCCCACCGCCCCTCTGGGTGACTGGGGATTGACCTCTCACTTCTCAATGGAAGCGTTAGAATGAAGTCAGCGGGTCTGCGGACACCTTCCTCGCTGGACCATGTGCACTGAAGTTACCGGTTCAGAACATCAACGATTTCTTGACTATGGGCAGTTGTCTGATCTTATCTGCAAACTGAGTGAATTAACCTGAATTCTACAAACACCGCATGACACAGGCTTAGGGAGGAAGAAAGGGACATTCTCCACCCCCCCTTTTTTTCCTTTTGATGAAACAGACTTTTTTGGTATGTGTTGTACTGGGGATTGAACCCAGGATCATTCTACCTCTGAGCTACACCCCCAGGGGTCTCGCTAGATTGCTGAGAGTCTCTCTAAGTTGCTGAGGCTGGTCTTGAGCCAGTGATCCTCCTGTCTCAGCTGCCCAAGTACTGGGATTACAGGTGTGTACCACCACTCCTGCGATGAAGCAGATTTTCTAATTTGCACAGTGCTCTAATCATCTGCAGGAATCAGGAATCGTCACCTAGAATATAAGATCCTGGGGTCCTTCCCCTTTCCACATGCTGTCCCAGAGCACAGGGGCTAGTTGTAGCCCTCAAAGTTCAATCCTGGAGGAGGCCTGCTGTGCGTTTTAGGGGTCCTTCACCTGTGTATCCCTTGATGACAACTTTCACCCGCACCCCCAGCAGTGGGTGGGCAACCTGAAACTTCCGAGCAGCGAAATGGGACCTGGAAGAGTGGCTTTGCAAAAATCAGGCCTTTGCTGCTGTCAACACCTTAACAGAAGCAGCGGCAAGGAGTTGCTTTTGGATTCATCCAGTCAACACTAATGCTTTACCCAGTCCCTCTAGCTCTGATCTGGATAAATTATTGCATTTGGGACAATAAAGAGAACCAAATGGCTCACCCAGTTTTGAGAGGTTGTCAAAGACCAGAAATAAATTCCAACTGGTCACCATGTTCTTTTTTGTGTGTGTGTGTGTGGCACTAGGGATGGAACCCGGGGATATTCTATATCCAAGTACACCCCATCCCTTTTTATTTATTTTTTGTTTTAAAACATGGTCTTGCTAAGTTACTGGGAGTCTCACTACATCACTGAGGCTGGCCTCGAACCTGCGATCCTCCTGTCTCAGCTCCCAAGTACTGGGATTATAGGTGTGCACTACTACGTCTGGCTTTTTTCACCCTATTCTTAACTTCCATCCAAGAGTTAGTTCCACACAATTGTTAGTTGCTAATGTATAACCTCCTTTTTAAAAGAAAAATAATAACTAAACGGCATTTCTTTGGAACCAGCGCATTTCTTTGGACATCAAAAAATTTTAAATGTTAATTACTTTTCAAAATAGTTTTTCTAAAATATAGTAAATAAGAGACTCTGTGTTGAGCTTTCTTAAATACAAGTGTATCATCCACAATGGGGATGATAGAGCTCCCAGGGGAGCCAAACTTGGTTCTTAAATGTGAAAAAAATTGGTCTTTTATATGTGAAACATACACATACATCTAGTACACACACAGATAGATAGTATATGTCTGGTATTAAAATTTCATGAGAGGAACTATTAGGAAAAATGTCTAAAAAGGCTCCAGTGGGGGCAATAATGAGAAAACATGGTGGAGAAACACCCCTGACCTAGAAGATCGCATTGCAGTCTCCATATGATGCAAAGTCAGCCGTGTGAACATCTCTCATTGCATTCTGTGAGGAGTGTCCAGGTGGACGGGAGGATCTGTCTCTTCTAACGGCCCTGACCCCGACTCCAGGTGCTGATGAGTTGCTGGTGGGTCCTCCCCGCCCTCCCTCTCCTGGGGTCACAGTCATCTGTCAGTGGGCCTTGCTCCAGCAGCCTGTACACCCATCGCCTTAATGCCACAGGCAACGCGCACACTCATTCTGCTCTGAAAGTGATACCGTACTTCCCCTGGAGTTCCAGAACTGCCTGAATGTGTTGTTTCCATCTATCTGTGTAGTTCCATGCAGTTCTGGGTTTTCATGTATGTGTTTGATGACCAAGGTCACCAAGAAACCTTTATGTCTTATACCACTGGCACAGGCAGAATGACTTACAGTGCAGAGTGTTTCGAAAGTCTTTTCAGACACAAAGGATCCATCGAGGCCAAAGAGAAATATAGAGGCATAGGACAGCATTCCTCCGAGGATTATAAGGTTGTTCATGTAGGGACTTGACATCTTTATCAGCCTGATAAGACAAAGGGACGACACATTTACAGAGAGGTTAGTCTAGTTTTTCCTTCCATACACACTTGCCCAGTTCCTCCTATTGTGTTCATCGCTGCTGAGGCTGGAGGGGAAAAAAAAAAAAGGAAGCCCTGGTTTCCTCTAGTCCCCCGTCCTCACCTACGAGGTGCCTTTTAAAGGACCTCAGGCAATGATTTTTCTTTTTTTTTTCCTTTTTTTTTTGCGGTACCGGGGATTGAACGCAGGGGCGTTCTACCTCCGCGCTACACCCCCAACCCTATTTTTTATTCTTTATTTTGAAACCGGGTCTCATGAAGTTGCAGAGGGCCTCACTAAGGAGAGAGAGAGAGAGAGAGAGAGAGAGAGAGAGAGAGAGAGAGAGACAGGGAGAGAGAGAGAGAGCTGAGGCTGGCCGCGAACCCGGATCCTCCGGTCTCCGCCTCCCAAAAGTACTGGGATTACAAGCGTGCGCCACCATGCCCGGCAGGCAATGATTTTTCTAGTTGTTGATTTCCCTGCCTCCTTTATTAAAGTCACCTATCTCTTCTCTAGGGACAGCTTCTTGCATCAACTTCTTTGTTAATTTTCAATTCTACCCAAAAGCTCTAAGTCAACAGGTTCATCTGGCCAGGGCTGGGAACACATGCCAAATTTAGAGAATCCTACAGTTAAGTTGAGTGACCTTCCACAGCGAGGAGGGAGACTCCCACAGCAAGGACCCTGCCTCCAGGGCACCATGTCTCAGAGGATGGGTGAGTCTCAGCCTCCCAAGTACTGGGAGACATGCGCCACCACACCCAGCTGGGGGCATTCTCTATAATACCCTCAAGCTCTATATGTTTCTCTACCACTTCCTTCAGGAATTCTGCTGTAGCTCCCAGGTGTCAAGAGAGCCAGGCCTGAGTGAAGCCACCAGGGTGCTGGAGTTTACCCTTGGAGGTACCTGGCTCCCCTGGCACAAGTTCAGCAAGTTTCAGGTACCCCATGTTCCAAGTGCTCTTCTGCAGGTTGTAATTATAGTTAATTGTTCTCTGAACATTTTCCTTTGCATTCTGCATTTCTATTCATCCTTCACTTTTTAAACAGGTAATGTGTCAAAGTGATAGGAAAATAAAAAGCCTGCTGAGTTTTGCGTGTGGACCACACGTAGGCTTTTGAGCTGGATGCACTGGGACCAGGGCTCAGCCCCCACCCCACTAGAGGCGCACCCTTGGCAAGTCACATAGCCTGGCTGAATCTTCCTGCCCATGAAGCAGTCAAGTGGACCCTGCCGCTCGGGGTTGGTGACACGGAGCTCACACGGCCCCTGGAGGTCCTGTACCCACCAGGGACTACTAAGGCCTTCATTCTTATCACCAGAGCTGAATGGGGAGGGGGGAAGCCAGGAGTTGGGCAGGCTTCCTGGAGGAGGTGACCTTAAAGGATGGTTGGCATTTAGCAAGGTAGAAGCAAGGGGGTTTGAAACCACAGTGATATTTATTTTCGATCTCTGCAGATTTTTCAATACCTAAGCCAGTCAAAAGATTCATTTGGATTTGCCTACTGGAAAGAGTACCAGTAATTTCCCCCCAGGAGGCCAAGAGGGGGTAGTTAAGGAATTAAAAGAGCTTAGGCTGATGACAGGGGCAACTTGCTGTTCCCATGAGAAATCTTGAAGGAAGGCAATCTAGCACTAACCAAGAGCTGGCTCTGTCCAGGCCTTGTGCCAAATGCTAATAGATACGGTCATCATTTAAAGTTTGTACCAAATAGACAAAAGTTGCTTCATTGTTTTGCAGCAATAAGCATGTGACTGTGATAAATAAAATGAACCAACAGGTGAATAAAACTCTATTTTGTTCTTCAGGAACTAGGTTTGACCTAAGCAGTTGCTTAAAAAAAACCCCAAAGCCCTCCCCCAACACACACAAGCGCCTGGAGCCTCTTAGTTCTTCCTCTGCAAGCAGGGAGAGAGACAAAATGAAACTGTTTCTCTTGGAATTGGTCTTGCTCCCTGCAGCCTGGGAGGTGATGCCACTGTGGGTTCTAGGCACAAGGGAAGAGCCAAGGCCCACGCGGGTAGGCACTGAGGCTGCCCCAGGTGGCCCACGCTCTGAGGCCCTGCTCAGCCTCTCCCATGAAGAGGCAGGAATCTGGGCTCAGGGATTTGCCATGGAAACCGAAGGAGCCGGCTGTGCGTGGTCAAGAGCTGCATCTGGAGCGGTGGCCTGTTCTACCCACGACTGACCAGAATAACTCCAAGGGAGGCTCTGTCTCTAGGAGAGTTAAGGGCATGTGTTGGGGAAAAGAAATCAAGATGAGAAGCCAAGAGGAGAGGCCCTTCCGCATGGGGACAGCAGCCCCCCGTCCCTGAGCTTTGGGGCTCTCATCTGTAACACAGGGAGTCATATGGAGGGTCTAAGGAGATGATGTAATGGAGGGGCTTCTTGAACTGGCACGTGCTGTACCAGTGGGAGTCCTGGTCATTGGATCTAATGACTTTGTCCAACTGTGGATTCCAAAGATGCTGGGGGTGGGGGACAAAGAAGTTAGGGATTCTGTCTTCTTTATCTCTGCTCCTGGACACACAAGCTGCTGAGCATATCCAAAGCTCTGAAGAGGCCTGTGGACTTGGACCCTTCCATTTTATTTAACCCAGCCTTTCCCAAACTTAGTTGACCACCAGCCCTGCCTCTGTGTGTGTGTGTGAGTGTGTGTGTGTGTGTGTGTGTGTTTGTGTGTGTGTGTGTGTGTGTGTGTGTGTGTGGTGTATAACACCTAGATCATCCTGGTGACTGAATAACACACTCAAGAAACCCTGCCGTAAAAATTCCCATGGCCCCTGGAGAATCTGTCATGTGAAGATCCTACCCTTGGACCATGAGGTTTGGCAAAGAGATCGTGATCCCAGAGGAGGGCAGGGGTCGCTTACTTCTGATTCCGGTTCTTGATGTTGAAGAAGAGAAAGGCGCTGGCCATGATCATGCCAAGGATGGTGAGGGCGGAGAGGATGCTGTAGAGAGGCAGGGAGATCTTCCGCAGCTGCTCCAGGATGATGGTCTTGTCCTTTGGAGGTTCGGATCCTACAAGGTCAAGGAGGAGGCATCAGTGGAGCCCAGTGCGTGGTCTCTCCCCAAGGATGTCTTCACCTGGGCGCCTGTGCCATCGGCCAGACCCCTGCCCACAAATGCTATATGAGGCACATCTATCTCCCGAATGAGCCAGATCAGTGGCTGGCCAGTCTGCCCAGCAGGGAGTCTGAGCCAAGACTTATTTCTTTCTCTAAATAGAATCAATAAGGGATTTGTGATGCATTTAATAGCCATTAGAAGACTAGAATTTGATTTGGTCTAATTACGCTGTTGAAAAACCATCACCATTTATCCCCAAAGGTAACAACAGCTCGGAAGGCAGAGGGTTGGGTGGCGTGAGCAGGTACCACTGGGTGCCACTGGGGTGAGGAACTTGGCTTTGGCCCCGAGGACTCCGCTCCTACCCACGTGTGATAAATGATCACCTTCAACAGGGCAGACCTCCCGCCCGTCAATTCCATGGTGACATATATGTGCTCTGGCTGCAGATTTCCTGCCTCAAGGTCATTATGTTATACAAGTTCTCTGGTTTTCTCTTTCCACAATACTTGCTAACTGTGGGAGGCAGAGGCTACCTTCCCTTCCTGCTGTGGTAGGACTGGACCAAAACTGGAATTCCAGCTCCCTAATGACTGCAGAGCTGCCCTGCTCATTCTTCAAGGGCGTCAGGAACCTAGGGGGGCCCTGAGGGTCTCAGAGAAAACACATCTCTGCATGGTTACAAAATTGCCCTGTTTCAGTTTTACCTGGTAGAGGCTGGTTTGAGATAAGGATGCAGGGACTCCCCCAGTTTCCTGAAAATTCCTTTTTAGCTGTTATTTTGGGTCAGATTTCTACTGTGGAATTGTGAAACTTCAGGACTTTTCCTTCTAGGGGTATATGTGGAATTTGCTGGCTACAGAACAGTAACCGAGGCTGGGAGCCGTGGGAAGCCCCAGCAGGGGTCACAGTGACCCCAGAGCAGGGCCAGGGGCACCCGCCACATTTGTGCCTCTTTCCCAGGAGACAAACCAGGGTTGGGCAGATGGGGAGGTGGGGGTAGAGAACTCCCCAAACATCTGTGTTTAAAAATTTCTGCTCACAAGTTCAAATGTGTTTAGAAACAGTGGGTTTTTCAAGAGTTTGAGCCATCTAAGAAAGCTAGAGAAGTTGCCAGGTTTGAAAACAGTTGGGAACCTGCTGGTATGTTAAGGTAAAGCCATAAGCAATTCCATGCATAGCGACATTTATCAGGAGAGAGGCTTCCAGGGCTGAAAGGACTAAAGCAAACACAAGATAGAGATAACATCACTTTTTGCTTCTAGAAGCGACAACTGAATATCTGGAAACTTCTTCCTCTGCTCCTCATCACTCCCTCCCACACACCTGGACTGCATGAGGCTGCTTAGGGGCCTGTTGGCTCCAAGTCAAGAGTGGGCCTGGGGCTTCTCACTGCAAACAAGCCCTTCTCAGGACACTGAGAGAGGGGCTGAGGTGATACGACCACTAGTGCGTTTGGGGCCTATTGTTTAGAAACAACTTCAGAAAACTGACACCATCTTCTCTTGCTTATTCTACCTTCCTGCTCCCCGAGATGGCGCCTCTATGTGGTGCATCGCAAAGAGGACAGATAGGATCAAATGGTGATGGTCAGTGGCAGTGGCAGGCCTGAGTTTTCTTTCTTGCTTTTCGTCCAGTCCATTCACTCCTTATGCATTCAGCACCATGTGTTTGTTCATCATTGATAAGTTCCATGTGTCAGGCCTGTGCTGGGCACCAATAATGCAAAGATGAACAAGACATATCCCTGCAATCAGGGAACTTCTATACTAGCCACAAAGAAAGGGAAAATGCAGGAATAAGAGACAACATGTATTGAAGGCTTGCCACAGGATAATATAGAGATTAGTAGATACATGTTTACACACACACACACACACACACACACACACACACACACACAGTAGAGAGTCTAGAGATTTCTCCCTTGATCCACCCAATAGCCTCATGGATAGGTAAGACTATTTCCACGTTACAGAGGGGGCAAGCGTTTTCTAGGTGTTAAGTGGCTTCTATAGCTTGCAAGTGACTGTTTTCTAGGTGTTAAGTGGCTTCTATAGCTTGCAAGTGACAATGATGGCAGGGTTTGGATCCAGATCTGCCTAACTCAGAAGTCTGTGCTCCACCCACTGTGTAAATGGTCTCCACTGACGGGGTCCAGCCAGGGTGATAAGACCAGGCACAGGATGGCCCAAGCAGAGAGCAGGGTGCAGCGCCCCCGACATAGCCAGGAAAGTCTCCGGAAAGGAGCTGGGTGGGAGCCGAGTCTTGGGAGATGAGTCGTCGTTGGCCATCACCAGGAGGACGAGGACAGGGCACTGTGGGCAGACGGCACAGCATGGGACAAGGCTGGGTGGTGTCTCAGCATCTGGGGAACTGTGAGCACTTTGGTTGGGGAGGGGTCCCCTCATGCAGGCCTTGGGGCCACAGCACGCAGCCAGGCCCCTGTGGGCACTGGGGACCTTGCAGGGCTCTGTGTAGAGGTGGGGCATCTTCAGCATGGAGAGACAGCAGGACACTTTGGCTGTTGAGGGCTGGCCTCAAGAGGACAAGACTGGTGGTTGGAAGCATGGGGGCTCAGCGGGTGTGCTGAGAGCTGAACCCAGGTAGAGGTGTGAGCAGGACAGCGGCTCTGCCCTGACTCTGGAGGTGTCCTGACTTGGCTGTGGGTTCAGTGACTAGTGTTTACCCTCTGGGAAGTGGGGGAGGGCTGCGGAGTGGGAAGTGGGCCTGGCATGGTGGGGTCTGGACATCATCATTGCTGAGCTGGTGACCCCTCGCTGGTATGTAAACACTGTCCTGGCTTGTGTCGTTCCCTCCCATTTGTTTTCCCTCTCAGTTGTGGGAATGTGACTGCATTTTGTACTTGGATCTTTCCTTCAATTTTTAAACCCAGAATCCTTTGGGACTGATCTCCCAAGTCCAGGAGCAGACAGGCCTATTTTTGGGTCAGGACCTGGTGGTTAGAATAGTCCATGCTTCTCACAGCCAGTGTGAATTTGGGGTGACACCCTCTCTGAGCCATTTTCTTCTTTTTTTTTTTTTTTTTGCAGTACCGGGG
>PVJS01013742.1:0-41566 GCA_004027185.1 Glis glis | reverse complement strand
CGGCCCTATTTTTTATACTTTATTTTGAAACTGGGTCTCACAAAGTTGCGGAGGGCCTCACTAGGTAGAGAGAGAGAGAGAGACAGGGAGAGAGAGAGAGAGAGAGAGAGAGAGAGAGCGCTGAGGCTGGCCGCGAACCCGGATCCTCCGGTCTCCACCTCCCAAAGTACTGGGATTACAAGCATGCGCCACCACGCCTGGCCAGATACAGGTTTGATTGCACCATTTGTACCCAGAGCATCCCACCTCTGTCCCAGAATAGAATCGCCTTTTAAAATCTGGTATCTATAATTATAGACTTGAGTTCCAAGATGGGATCAAAGAAGATGCACTTTCTTGAAATTAAAAGAAATATGAATTCACTTATTCAAACATTTATGGAGATCCTACCACTGAAAGGCAATATGCTGATTGTCACAGGGAGTTCCAAATGGTTTATTAGATAGTCCTTTTCGCTTGTGAGTTTGCAATCCAGTAGAAATCTTAGAGAGAAAAAAATCTACATGCCCCTTTTTAAACAATTTGGCCAACCCTTTTAATTCCATTATATTCTCATTGAAAGTATTCATGCATGTGGACTCAGGGATTTTTCTACACAGTGATCATACTAAAGATGTTTTCTTTCCTTTTGGGGGTACAGGGGTAATGGAGATTGAACCCAGGAGCATCCTACCTCTTAGCTACACCCCCAGCCCTATTTTATTTTTTATTTTGAACCAGGGTCTCACTAAGTTTCTGAGAGCCTCACTAAGTTACTGAGGCTGACCTCAAACCTGCAACCCTCCTGTCTCAACCCCCCAAGTAGTGGGATTACAGGCACACACCACTGTGCCCAGTCAAGACCTTTTCTTCAGACTTTTTCGTAAACTCTATAATCCAATATTCAATCACCTACTAAAAATCTCACACTCAGCTATCTAAAATTATAACTCATCAAACCTGCCCCAAACCCACGGTTCCTTCAGTTGAATGTACCTTCTAAACATCGCTTACATCTCACTTCTACAAGGCTGCGCCAGTGATTGTGGAGAAGGCTGCAACCATCTTTTTTTTTTTTTCTTGTGGTACCGGGGATTGAACGCAGGGGCGTTCTACCTCCGCGCTACACCCCCGGCCCTATTTTTTATACTTTATTTTGAAACTGGGTCTCACGAAGTTGCGGAGGGCCTCACTAAGTAGAGAGAGCGAGAGAGAGCAAGCGAGCGAGCTAGCGAGAGAGAGAGAAAGAGAGAGAGAGGGAGAGAGAGAGAGAGACAGGGAGAGAGAGCTGAGGCTGTCTGCGAACCCGGATCCTCCGGTCTCCACCTCCCAAAGTACTGGGATTACAAGTATGCGCCACCACGCCCGGCTGCAACCATCTTCTGATAGTTGCTCTGTTTTCAAAATGAAAGAGGGAGAGAGATGTCAATCACAAACTCACAGTGATGCATGTAATAGTTATCAGTGTTACGAATAAAATGTCCAGTGCTATCAGAGAGAAGCTGGGTTCTGAAGGAGAAGCCATAAGGACTAAAGGAAGAGAGCTGCAGGCAGAGGAAATGGCCTGTGACGTTCTCTCTCGTACACACACGCCCATTTCAGAGGCTGCTGATCATGTTTAGACGTGATCTTGGTCTAATTACCAAAATGAAACCTTGACTAATCTACTAGTACAAAAAAAGCTCGAGATGGGGAAATAAATAGAAGGCATGGATGTTGGTTGGAAAATGTTCCATTTTTATCCCAAAAGCATCAAGGAAGTTCTAGGGAAATGAAACCTACTCTCTGTGCATTATCAAGAAAAAGCCACATCTGGCTCCCTTCGCTCTCGCTGCCTCTGGGCTGCGGGGGCCGAGGAGACAACTCACAATCAGTGCAGCCACCGAGAAGTCCACCCCCTCAGGGACACAAGACTGCCTTCTAACTAGAGGACAAATGGAAACAGTCCTGGCTGCCAACAGAAAAGAAAGAGAGCAATCCAAGTATTGGATCTTCAGCTACAGCAGTGCTTGTGGCAATAAGCACAATAGAAAGATAATCAGCAGGCAGGTTTCAGTTTGATTTTGCTATGAACAATCTCCCAGCTTACCGAACCTTGAGAAGCTGCCCATGTCTCCTAGGACTGTCCTCACGCCTAAACCTACCAGTAATGACTTGCTGGCAGTTCCATCTATTATCACAATTTCCAATTAACACACTAGATTGAGTGAGGTATGGTGTGTAGGCTGCCTTGGTTTATTGATTTATCCCTTTCATCTCTATCCCCCACTCCTGCTTCTCTACCTCCTATGTACAAATGTTTATGTCACACACACACACACACACACACACACACACACACACACATGTCTTTTATCTGAATATGTTCACATAATATGTATTACTGTTTTATGTGCATGCATTTTTTTTTTTGCGGTACCAGGGATTGAACCCAGGGGCATACCCCTGGCCCTATTTTTTATCCTTTACTTTGAAACCAGGTCTCGCGAAGTTGCGGAGGGCCTCACTTACGTAGCTGAGGCTAGCCGTGAACCCGGATCCTCCGGTCTCCGCCTCCCAAGTACTGGGATTACAAACGTGCGCCACCACGCCCGGCTGTGCATGCATTTTTAAAGTATGTAAGTGGTATATATTATATGTCTCGTTTCTCTGTCATATCTTACCTGTGTTTACAATCTCACCATGCTGGTTTGTATACATTTAATCCACGGTTTTTTACTGCTACACAATACTCCATTATGAGCACTCAGATTGTTACCAGTTCTTTAACATCACAGAATCGTTGTAATGATCATGACAGACCTGTGTGAGACATTCCATGGACAGATTCCCAGGGATGGGTATTGCTGGGATGGAGGATATGTGTGTACATAATTCGGCTAAGCAGTGCCCAACAGACCTCCACAGTGAGGACCGGTAGGAGGGCTTGGGTCTGTGGGCAGAAGCCAGGGTGGAAATCTTGACTACTGTAAGTTGTGTGAGTTATTATCTAACATCTCTTGGCCTAAATTTTTCATTTATGGAATTGTAAATAATTATAGTGCCTATCTCATAGTTACCATGAGAATTAAATGAAAGAATAGTTTTAAGCACTTAACACAGTATTTGACACTTGGTAAGTAAATAAATAGTATGACAGATTATCATGTTTTTCCACCCAGTAAGAGATTTTCAACTTTCCAGTAGACTCTAAATCTTCATATTAGAAAGTCAGTAGAGCTCACCCTCCTCACTGCACAGAAGAGGACAAAACAAGTAGAAAGATACAGGTTCACACCCATGAAAGTTGGGTATTACCAGAGGAGAAATGTGGATGAAACTGCCTGGGTTCCCAGACCAGTGTTCTTTCCCCTGCACCAGTATACCCACTGCAGCACTGCAATCCCACCAGGCAACACTGAGTCAGGACTAGAAAACGGAATCTGCCCATTGGTATCTGCTTACACCTGGATGGAATTTCCATACATCCACTCTGTTGTGAGCTTCTGGGAGTTCTTTCCAGTCATGGTGATGATTTGCATTCTTTTCCCAGCACACACACACTATTGAGAGCCACACTGGATCTGAAGCCAGGCCACAGAAGGTAACTAAACATGTAGGGACCATCCCACTCTCAATCCCTGCATAAACAATGTTGCTTCTTGATAATTTTGTAAGAGAGGCAGTCATGGAGGGATAGTCCTGCGAGAAGGAACAAGCCTTTGGTCTGTAAGGAGTGCAGCTTGCTGGCAGCCTCCAGCTGGGCCCCTTGCCTGCATCCAGTCTCAGCTTTACAATCTTTTAGTCAACCTCCAGTAGATGGCTGAGCACAGGAATGAGGACCTAGCCATTTTTCATGGCATGAGACTCCTCCGACAGGCAACCTTTGCCCCAGAACTCTCCATTGAGGTGCCTAAGACTTTGTCCAGTTTGCTTGCTGGTCTGAGGCTCTCCCTGGCCGGTCCTACTTCCTCACCCTTTTGTCTTTCCCAGGCATAATCCCCTTCCCCAACAAACCTCTTGCACCTCTAACTCCACCTCAAAGTCTGTTACTAGGAGGACCCACTGGCACAGTAAAGAAAAAGCATATTTATATAGTGGTGTTCATTACCATATGATAATCTGACTTTATGGAATGCATTACTAGGTTCTGTACTGACATCCAGTGTGTGAATGCATGGGTTTTATGCATTGAGGCAAAGGCGGCATCTTTATCAACCAAAAACCACAGAGATCTTTAAAACAGTCGATGAACACTAGCCTATGTCATCTACTTTGTCATATGATCCAATGTTTACTGAATACTATACATTTACTCTATATAAATTCATTCTGCTTGGATGAGTTCCCTTTGGTGTTCTCTGAACATATTATAATTCTAATATATGTATATACAGGAGTATATTCTTCATTAACTAGGTAGGAGCTCTAAAAAATAAATCAAGATAGGCTCATTTTTTATAAATACCTTGTCTCTCATACTTGAGCTAGTAAAATCAGTAACTAACACATGGAGTAAATAATACCCAGAATGTATTTAGTCTCTATTATTCCTCCAAGTTAACTAATGGAATTTCAAAGTAGAGAATGACCATAACCTAAAGTAATAAGCCAAGAATTACAGAATTAAAACACCCCTAGTCCAATATGACTCTTCTGAAGATGAAGAAACTGAAGGCCAGAGATGGCATAAATATGACAATGTAAATTACTTTAACCTGCAGATTTTAAAGTCCAAAAAATTTGATGCATGTATTATATTGTAACACACTGTCATTTTACACAATTCTTAACTTATAAACATAAATAAAATCGGTTTAAAGTAATCATCCTCAACCAGAAGGAATTTTGCCACCCAAGGACATTTGTCAACATCTAGAAATATTTTTGATTATCACGGTGAGGGAAAGGTAAGGGGGATGCCCCTGACACCTAGTAGAAAGAGGACAATATCCTACAATATACAAGACAACCCCCCAAAACAAGGAATCACATGGCCCCAGATGACAATAATGCCAAGGTTGAAAAACTGGTCTAAAGTTATTCTAAGAAAGGTGTTCAGTGTCTGACCATTTCATTGAAAACAAAAGGAAATAGTCTGTCTGTAATTCCATTTTTTCTTCATTATAATAAGTAATGTCTCCCATTTCCTTAGAAAAAGTAATCTAGAACACTGAATAAAATAAATGGGTAGAGTTCATTTGTCCCTTATACGAAGAGAGGGTGGTTTAAAGCATATTAGCCTAATATTCTATGAGACACTAATGTAGGCAGTACATTAGCAATCATCAGTGTTCTATGACTGTCATGGAGATTCTTCTACAAATCCTCGGGGGCTTTTTTCCATACATTCATCTTCCTTCTGTTAACTTGGTGACTTTTTTCAGTTTTGAGTGTGCCCTCCTCTTAAGCATCCATTGCTAATCTTATTATTCAACGTATGGCACACGAATTGTCTGACTTCTTAACAGAATTAAGTCTACATGAAACATCCTGGTCATGTTGGGTAAAGCCCAGTATATCGCTGGGCACCTATTTCCTAGAAATCGCTTTAGGTTTTCATTTATGTGGTTATGACTATGACAAGTCGGGTTTTTAAACTACACCTTTAAAATGACTAAAATTTAAACTGATCATCTGAAAGCCAAGAACATGGTCTTGAGTTTAGTTGCTATCAGTAAATGAATCAATGCTTTAATTTTGTCAAGATGAAAGAATTTTACAAATAAATACATAAATAAATAAATATAAAATAAAATCGGGAATCCATTTGACGGTCAAGGTGCGCCCCCTACCGAGTGGAAGCGAGATCGCTTTGAGTCCCTTTAAATTCACCGGGCTCTTAAGCTGCGAAACACCCACCCACCCACCACTACAGGTTTCTCTTTCTAACTCATCTGAAAAGGTGACTGTAAAACCTATATTATATTTGACTACAAAAAAAAACGTGAGGATGAATTGCGACTTGCACATTAAAGAGGCTCCATTGTGAAAGATCGCCCAGAAAATCCCTCAACGATATTAGCTGTAGGAAAAGGACAACCGCCACTTACTCTGAACTGAGCTGTATTTAACACGGTTATTTCTATTCTATCTCGTCTCTTTGCTTTAATAATACGTGATTCTGTATCCGAAAGAACTAGTTATCCTTTCGGACAATAGCACAACCGGTCCTACAAGTTTTAAGAACTCAAAAAAAAAAGATGGTAAATTGCCAACAGACAAAAAAAATCATTTAGATGATTTCAAGGAGTTCCACGGAGTCAGAGAACAAAAAGTTCCTTCGCCTTCCAGCTTGGCGGTCCGCATCCAGAACTCTTGTTCAAAAATATCCCCTTACCTTGCGGACGCCAAGATGACGGTCCCAGGACTCACTCCCCTAAATACCTTTGCTTATCTCTGCAGCTCGGCTCGCGTGCCTGCGGGACTGCCGGGCGCGGGCGCGGCGTGGATGCGCTCGAGGCTGGGAAGCAGGTGCCGAGGGGCTCTTACCTGGGCTCGGGCGAGGAGGCAGCAGCCGAGAATCAGCCAGCCGCAGGCGCAGGGTGCCGCCCGCCTGGCCATGCCCAGGCCGGCGCGAGGAGCGGGCGCCTCTTCCTGCAGCTCCCAGACGCGCCAACTTGGCGGGCGCGGGCAAACTTGTGTCCGGGAGGGAGACGCGGCGGGGTGGACCGGGATGCCGGGTCCGCAGCCCGCAGCTCGCGACAGTCCGGCCTCCGGGAGAGACCTGCCGCCCCCGCCGTGCCTCGCAGCCCGCGCCCCGCGGAGGGAAGGGGCGCCCCGCGGAGGAAGCCCGCGCCCTGCCGGAGTCGCCGCGCCCGCAGCCGGAGCCCCAGCCTGAGCCGGGCGCAGCCGCCGCCTCCCGCCGCCCGCCGCGCTTCCTCCTCTCCGCACCGGGTCCCAGCGCAGTCTCCGGGGCGCCCCGGTCCTCGGGGAGGGAGTGGTCCGAAAGTTCCCGCCCGCCCGCTGCGCGCTCGGCCAGCCCTGGAGCCTCCAGCCCCGGCACGGCTCCCGGCCAGGCGGCCCCGCGGCCCCCGCCGTCCGCAGCCCTCTGCGGTTGTCTGATTCGTTTTCTCCTAGCCACCGTGCGACGGTGGGTGTGTGTGTGGTGTCTGATATGCTCATCCCCGATTACAAATGAAAAACGGTATTTTTGATGGTTTCGAAGGTTCTCAATCCTGAGAACATCACAGTCCCGAGGAACTTATCTGGTTCTATCTGGCAAAATTTTGTCTTGATTTTTTTTTTTTTTTTTTGCTGTTATTTGTTTGTTTTTGTCTTTTTACAGGTCTACTCTGTCACATTCTGACCATCTGGACCAGAATCAGTTGTTGTGGCTGTTAAAATGCATCTATCTAGCCGGGCGTGGTGGTGCACAACTGTAGTCCCAGTTCTTGGGAGGTTGAGACAGGAGGGTCACAGGTTTGAGGCCAGCCTCAGCAACTTAGAAGGACCCTGTTTCAAAATTAAAAATAAAAAGAACTGGAAGTGTAGCTTGGAGGGAGAATGCTCCCGGGTTCAACCTCCAGTATTAAAAAAAAAAAAGTACCTACCTCCCAGGTTCTACTTCTGACTGTAATGACTGTAATGATCTTCCTTGAACATGTAGTTTTATATAAATCATAGAATATTGTCTTCAATAATTTTTTTAAACTAAAGCTGTTAAAAAGGTATGCTTTCATCAACCTAGTGAGACCCTGTTTCAAAATAAAAATAAAATCGGGTTGGGGGTCTAGCTCGGAGGTACATGGCCCCTGGGTTCAATCCCCAGTACCACACACACACAAAAAAGGTATGCTTAAATTGAAGGCTTATTGTGACTATTTAAAAACTGAACCCAGTAGAGTCTTGGTGAAGCATTTCCCTGCACTCCTGCCTTCTTTGGTAGTATTTTTTTTAGAAACTTGACAATTTTGCAAAGATGATATCTCATTATTGCTTTCATTTTAATTTTTGGTTTATTAGTAAGATTAACTATACATTTATTGGCTGGGTATATTACTTCTTTTTTTTTGCGGTACCGGGGATTGAACGCAGGGGCGTTCTACCTCCGCGCTAGGCCCCCGGCCCTATTTTTTATACTTTATTTTGAAACCGGGTCTCACGAAGTTGCGGAAGGCCTCACTAAGGAGAGAGAGAGAGAGAGAGAGAGAGAGGGAGAGAGAGAGCGAGCTGAGGCTGGCGGCGAACCCGGATCCTCCGGTCTCCGCCTCCCAAAGTACTGGGATTACAAGCATGCGCCACCACGTCCGGCATATTACTTTTTTTTAAATCTCCTGTTCTTGCCTCTCGAGGGAAGACATGAAGTGAAGAAATGAAGTGGCCCACACTCTGAAGCTGGGTAGCCTGGGTTTGAATCCTAGCTCTGCCACTTCCTAGCTGTGTAACCCTGGACAAACTAGATAATGGCCTTATGCTCCTCAATTGTAAAGAGGGGAAAATAAAAGAGACCCTCTGTCTTAGTTCCAGACACTGTAACAAAATACCATACACTGGGCAACTTACAAACAAGAAAAATTTCTTTCTCACAGTTCTGTGAAGTCCAAGGTCAATGCACTGGGGGATTCCATCCATGTCTAAGGAGGGCCCCTTTACTGCCCGCAGCCACCTTCTCACCGTACCTCACATGGCAAAAGGGGTACAGGATATTTCTGGGGTCTCTTGTAAGGGGATTGATCCCATTTATGAGATTCCTTCATGACCAGAGCACCTCCCAAAGACCCCGCCTCCTAATAATATCACCATGGAGATTAGAATGTCAACATACAAAATGTGGGTGGGGATATAAACATTTTGTCCATTTCCTGCTCTCCAGAGTTTGCTGGAAAAGTTAAATGAGTTAACAAACATAAAACACTTGGAACAACACCAGGTCAAGGGGATGCTTAGTAAGTGTTGGCTGTTATGGGTCGATGATGATGATGATGATGATGATGACAACGACGAAGACTACGACGATGACCACGACGACGACGATGCCGGTCTGTGACCACAGTCTGCAAATGGACAAAGTACTGTGGAGAGTTTGAAGGTTTCCTGTTTAGAAAAGTGTTGTCTATACTTAGAATATTCAATCTTTTTTCTGATGCAGAAACATCTTTCTAATTTTATTTTGGATGAATTTTTAATACTTTCACCAGTGTGGAAAATTTTTAAAAATTTTTTGCAGATCTATATCGATCGATCTTTTTAATAGTTTCTTCCTTAGCTTTTATGTCAAGAAAATGCATACTAAAAATTAGAATATCTTTTTAATCAGATTTTTTCTAGTTCTTTTGTACTGTTTCATAATTTTTAATTTATTTTAAAGTGTCAGTTTTTATGGTAATTTAATAATTTCTCCAAGTACCTAACCAGTTAATATAGCATCATTTATTAAAGAATCCATCTCTTTCTTTTTTTTTTTTTCTTTTTTGTGGTAGTGGTGATTGAATCCAGTAGCATATACCTCCAAGCTACACCCCAGCCCTTTTTATTTTTCATGTTGAAACAAAGTCTCACTAAATTGTTGAGAGTCTCACTAAGTTGCTGAGACTAGCCTCAAACCTGCAATACTCCTGTCAGAGCCTCCCAAGTACTAGGTTTACAATCATGCGCCACTGCTCTTAGATGAATCCATCTTTTAATGGGTAAGATATTCTGGAGGGAAGTAGAGGATGAAAGTTTGCTAATGCCTCTTAAATCGTAACTCATGCTCCATATGAGGCTGTTCTGTTAGCAGTGGTCGAGGAATTAAAACAGGATTCCTGGAGGATTTGGTGGAGAGCTGTTCTATTTCATCTGGGCCTATTGACCAAACCCAGATGTCAGGACCCCTATCAAAGAGTTCCCTGTGAGTATCCAACTGTTAGATCTGGAAAGCTATAAGAAATCAGGCCTTCAAACTCTTCTATATTGTTGATGGGATGGGATTGCAAATCAGTGCAGCCACTGTGGAGATTCCTCAGAAAACTGGGAATGGATCCACCATATGATCCAGCTATACCACTCCTGGGTATCATACCAAAGGGATTGAAAACAGAAAACTACAGTAACATATGCATACCCATGTTCATAGCAGCACAATCCACAATAGTCAAATCATGGAACCAACCTAGATGTCCATCAACAGATGAATGGATTACAAAATTATGGGATATACACACAATAGAATCCTAGTCAGCAATAAAGAAGAACAAAGTTATGTCATTTGCAGGAAAATGGATGGACCTGGTGAACATTATGTTAAGTGAAATTAGCCAGTTACAGAAAGTAAAGGGTCATAAGTTTTCTCTTATATGCAGAAGCTAGGGAGTAATCAGGATACCGGAGAGACTTCAGATAATGGAGGAGAAACTCCAGGGGAGCCAGGAAAGTGGTCTAGGGGAAGGGGGTGTAGAGAGGGAGGATCAGTGAAGGAATCACTTCCATAGGCATCATGTACATATGTGAGAATACCAAGCCAATCTCAATACCCTGTATGGGGAAGGGGGGAGTGGGGAGGGAGCCAGGGGAAAGCCCACCAAGTGCTGGGTGTGTATGTCACTATCACTATGAACTGCATTATGATGTGAGACTATAATGCACCAATAAAATTGTTTTTAAAAAAGAAAGAAATCAGGCCTTTGAGGCTCAATCCTGAGGGTTTTCTGAATAGAACTCAGGAAGTAGGCGGATAACAGCAAGGAAAATCCCAGCCATTTAAATAAGGGATTGGTCAGGGAAGGGAAAAGGTGCCCCACAGGGTGAGAGTCTCTGTCTAGACTCCAAATTGACATGCAATGGCTCATAGGCACGTGGCTTTCTCTGTGTTTAATCTGGAAAGGCTGCCATTAATAATAACAACTCACCTCACAATGTTTGTATGAGAATTAAATGACATAAGGACAATGGTAAAGAAACTTTTATCCGCTGTGCAGAATTACACAAGTACCAGTAAGCTTGGTATTTGCCAAATACTTTCATATATACTATCACATTCAATTTATAATTATTAATATGCAAAGCCTATTATAAAATACTCAGCAATTAATTTGTAACTTGAGAAATAATGAAAAGGAAGCAATAACAAATCTTAAAATTTCTTAGGAATAAAGAAAATAATTAATATACCTAGGGCCCTCCTCAGTCAAGATAAAGGCTAAAGAAAATTAAAAAGTACAATTATGTGTTTGGCACCATCCCACTTCCTCGCTCTTAAATCTACATTTGCCCTAACTCATTAAATAATGTTTTGAATTTGTTTCTTGAATAATTAGATGAGAACTTTCTCCCCAATGTAAGCTTGCCCTGTAAAAAATTAATGTTCTTCTACTCTCTGTTCCCTCTTACACTATCTGTTAGAGCTTTTATAAATATGTCCCCAAAATTCTTTGACACACACTTCCTATTGAAAGTGTGTGGGGGATCTATGTCTCTTCCCCATGATTCTGGGCTCTATGGCTGCTTGACCTATAGAATCCAGTAGAAGTGAACTCTTGTTCTCATACTGCCCACTTCACTAGGCGGTAGGACCCACTTTCACTATGGGAATTTTGCCACCATGCCAGGAGGAAGCCTAATAAACTCATAGAGAAGCCCGGGGGGACAGCAGAGGATCTCAGGTCTCCACCCTAAATTCTATTCCAGGCCACAGCCAGCACCCACTCATCAGCCATAGGCGTGAGTACCATGTTCGAAATGAGTCCTCCCACTCAAGTTGACCCTCCTCAGCTGACGCTGCCCAAATTACATATTTCTGAACAAAATGAATGGCTATACTTACTTCCTGCTGGTAACTTTGGGGGTAGCATGTTGCACAGTAATAATAGCTGAACCTATCCCACCATCAAACTCCTGTTCTATGGTATGAAGATCTCATCACGCTGCTGACACAGAATATGAGAACAATTCGATTTCATTCATTGTTAGACCATTTGCGACTAGGATTTAATCCTGTCTAAATGCTGGCTGGACAAGAAAGCCCCTCTGTCCTTACAACTCCATTTTTGTCTTTTCCAAATTATATGACCTTTTCAGAGGTGACACATTCTTCTGTCAATAATTTGAGAGCTGTGAATTCTTCTCTAGAAATACCATAGAATCAGCCGGGCATGGTGGCACCACGCTTGTAATCCCAGTACTTGGGAGGCGGAGACCGGAGGATCCTGGTTTGAGGCCAGCCT
This sequence comes from Glis glis, assembly GCA_004027185.1. NCBI lineage: Eukaryota > Metazoa > Chordata > Mammalia > Rodentia > Gliridae > Glis > Glis glis. The sequence continues at coordinate 29,465 of PVJS01013742.1, read as the reverse complement.
CAGCTACTTAGTGAGGCCCTCTGCAACTTCGTGAGACCCGGTTTCAAAATAAAGGATAAAAAATAGGGCCGGGGGTGTAGCTCTGAGGTAAATGCCCCTGGGTTCAATCCCCAGTACCGCAAAAAAAAAAGAAATACCATAGAATCATAGAATATTAGTATTTTAAAAGTCTTTCAACTTATTCCCAATATGTATTTATTTTTGAATGTGCTTTTATTGGTGCATTATAGTCTCACATCACAATGAAAATCAAGTTGACAGTAACATACATGCGCACAGCACTTGGTGCCCCCCCTGCCTCCCCTCTCCCACCCCCTTCCCAATACAGAGTACTGAGATTGATGTTGGTATATTCTCATATGTACACATGGTCGATGGTAGTAATTCCATTAATGAACTTCCTTCTTCTCTTCCCCTTCCCTTAGACCACTTCCCTGGCTCCACTGAGGATTCTCCACCATTGTCTGGAGTCCCTCTTGTATCCCAAGTACTCCCTCGCTTGAGCATATTAGAGAAAACATATGGCCCTTCTCTTTCTGTGATTGGCTGATTTCACTTAACATAATGTTCTCCAGGTCCTTCCATTTTCTTGTAAATGATATTATTTTGTTCTTCTTTATTTGCTGAGTAGAATTCCACTGTGTGGATATCCCATAGTTTTGTAATCCATTCATCTGTTGATGGACACCTAGGTTGGTTCCATAATTTGGCCACTGTGAATTGTGCTGCTATGAACATGGATATGCATATATTACTGTAGTTCTCTGGTTTCAATCCCTTTGGAATGATACCCAGTAGTGGTATAGCCGGATCATATGGTGGATCCATTCCCAGTTTTCTAAGGTTATTCCCAATATTTAAATCATCCCTGCATGTCTATACCATATTTCCTCAATAAAGACAATTCTAGAGATAAGGAAGTTACTACTTCAGTAGGCAGTGAGGTTTACATGGAAAACATTCAATTGAACTAAGCAATATTATGCATTAAATGGCTGTCTCTAACAATAGCTCATATTTTATAGTATTCTCATTTTATAAATTCCTTTCATAAGTTCTTATCCTGCAAAATATTTGTATCAACAAAATGTCCTGATCTCCCAAGCAGCCTAAGAGGTAGGTAAGCTCAGGTTCCCATTTTAGCGGTGGTGCCCATTTAGATGAAGAAACTACAACTCAGAAAGAATCTGTGTGAGACCCGGTTTCAAAATAAAGTATAAAAAATAAATAGGGCCGGGGGGGTAGTGCGGAGGTAGAACGTCCCTGGGTTCAATCCCCGGTACCGCAAAAAAAAAAAAGAATCTGAGTGACTTGGGAGGGGGACTCAGAGCCCCAAGTAGAGACGTCAGCTTAGGCCTTCTGTTTCCCCATTTATCATCTTTTCTTACTGCTCCATCCTGCCCTTAAATAGTGCACATTAGCATTTGAAGGCTTCTCTCGAATGTGCTGAGTACCTCCTCATTCCTTACCTCATTTTCCCCACAGAGGCAAGTTTCCAGTTGAATCACTTTTTTAAGAGATTCTTGTCCAACTAAAGTGTTAGTCACATTTCAGGCAGCATGACATAACTATGGGTGATTTATTTTGAGTTTTTCAGCCTATGTGCCTAAGAAAGTACCAAATAACACTAAGAAGAGAAATTTAACCTAGATTTTAAAAAAAGGAATGATTCTTTAATTTGGGAATCCATTAAGAAAGAACATTGAACATCTCAATCTATTTGTTTCTTTCTCTCTTAATAAAAAAGTACTAGAAGCTTGGATAATTTGATTAAGACTTAAGATTTAGGGAATGATAATTTTTTGTGAATAACTTATACTAAGTACTTTCTAGATACTAAAAATTATTTTATTATATAAATATTGATATAAAACCAAAGGAATAGAACATACTGGTTTTGACCTAAAGAATTTATATGACAGAACAAAATATCAACATAAACAATATAATGCATTATAAAGATAGCTATAGGGTGCAGAATGAGAGACTAATTAGTTTGGGGTTTATAGGATGATGGGAAAATTTGCAAAGCTTCCTAGATGAAATGACAAAGGGAGATGCATTTTATGTGTTTTGAATGGCATGAGCTCACCAAAAAGCTGGGTGTGTTATAAAAGGTGCAAAAACAGGAAGAAAACTGCCCTGTTGGTAAGAATGGGATGGGGAGAAGAAGCAGCAGGTGGGAGTGTCTCATTGACTAAGATAACGGAATTTGGAATGGCCTGGAAATCAGCCATGCACCCCTGGAAAATTGAGATATAGAAAATATTTTTGTAGCAAAATGTGTTCTTTTTGCTCTTGTAGAACATCTGCGGGAGCTGGGTGTGGTGGTGTATACCTGTAATCCCAGTACTTGGGAGGCTGAGACAGGAGGATCACAGGTTTGAGGCCAGCCTCAGCAATTTAGCGAGACCCTCAGTAACTTAGTGAGACTCTGTTTCAAAATAAAATAGGGTTGGAGGTGTAGCTTGGATGTAGAATGCCCCTGGGTTCCACCTCTAGTACCAAAAAAAAAAAAGTGAAAAAGGAACAGCCATGGAGAGGAACCAGGAAGCTGTGTAAGAGAACAGCTTGTAATCACTACAATACACCAAGCTCTCTGCAGGGCAGCAGCAAAACGAACAATCCAAGAGGGAGTCCTGGAAAGAATGGAAGTCCTCTTACCCCTGTGTGGGTGAGAGAAGATTTAAAAAAAATCAAAACCAAGTGTGAAAAAATGGCCATGTGTGAGTCAATGGATTCTGCAAAGGGCGTTTGAAGCAGAGAGAAAAATATTCACAAAGGTAGGGAGACAGAGTTGTGTGATGGATCCTGGAATATCACTTGTGCAGAGAAAGAAGAAGAGCAGCTAAAAACTCTGAAGATGAAAATGACAAGTGTGAAAACATGCAGGAAGGGACAGAGCTAAGAAACTGTGAAAGAAATCCTTATAGGACTGGTCTGATTGGAATTTGGAAGGTAAAAGGGATAATGAACTAGGAAAAATACCTCTTTGCAAGTCCTGGGGAGACTAGTGTTGGTAGTGATGGAAAAGGTACCGTTGCAGGAAAAGGTAGTAATTTTTACAGGGTACAGATGCTAATCTTAACTCTGCTCACATCAGAACACACAGGAGACAAGTGGGGGAGGATTGGAAGATGGGAAAGAACATGAAATTGGAGAGTGGGGCTTACAAAGTGCTATATAACACACATAAATCATATTTCCAGTAAAATACCTGGAGGCCTTAGAAATTAAAGAAATTACTTCTTGTAATTACATATTAAAATATTGCTAACCTAATCTGTGAAACATTGAGATGAAATTAGTGATTGTCTGATTTTTTTCATGTCTAAAATAATTTTCCCCAAATTAAAATAAATGAGATCTGTTTAAAAAAATTAATAGATAACATAAAAAATACTACCAAAATAAGACAAATTTAGGAACCACCCAGATATGTGTGGAAGCTGAGACCATGAAGAAACTGTGTGTGTGAGAATATGGATGATTTCTTCATAGAATTCATACACAAACATCTAATACATCTGAGCATGGCATACCCTACTGTACACACCCTACTGTAATGGGAGTACAATTAGTGAATAAGCATAACATTGTAGACTCAGTCTTTTGACTCTCTGACTCTCCTGTATTGTATCCAGTTGGTTTCTATTCTGGAACTATGAGATGGACAAATGTTAAACGTATATTAAGATCTACTATGAAATTTGCTTTTATTTCCTCCATACACAAAACTTTCATGCTTGTACAGAAAAGTTCAAAAGATATAAATTTGTCTGGTTAAATACTTGGTTACACAACAAATATTTTTTGATTTAAAAATCTTGATTAATTGAGTATAACACTCATATGAACACTCCAATAAAATACAAACATGCTGTGGAAATTAGAGAAACTATTCTTAGCAGATACATATTGAACTCTTGCTGACCTAATCTGTGAAATGTTTTTTTATAAAATTAGAGATTGTCTGCTTTTTCCAGGTCTACAATAATTTTCCCAAATTAAAATTAGTGGGATCTGTTTTTAAAGCTAACATAATATAACAAAACTAATACCAAAATAACCACTCATATAATTTATTCTGAACCACTCCTTAATGCTCTGGGTAAAACTGCTATTTTTACTAAGTTACCAGGTTAAAAAAGAGGTTCTAATGAGAAATGCAAGTAGCATTGCTTCTCCTGGAAATATAAGAATAACCCATGGAAAGGAACTAGACAGAACCTTTTATTATAGACAGTCCCAAAGAGAGTTACTGATGACTAATTTAATGGCTGAGCAGATATTTTTAGTGTTGCTCAGGATATTATAACAATGTATTACAAAAGAGAAAAGTCTACTAAAGTCAGTTCTACCACTTACATTTTGGAGAATGAGAACATAACTATTTAGATTTCATATTTCATTTTGTTTTCAATACACAAGTACTTTGTTAGCTTCTGGATATATGACTAAATATAATATTTCTTTTTATTAAGCTATAAACAGCAGCAAAAACAAAAAAGGTCAAATAGCTAAAGGAAGTAGCTTGGGTTTCAGGAAGAATTTATTTTTCCTGGTGAAATAAGTGGAAACCTATTGAGAAAATTTTTTTTTATATTTTAATAGGGTTGTTAATGGAGGTTTAAGGCCCCAGAGACAGGGTGAGTCTGAATACAGAGGGCTGGAGGGATATTAGTATTAAGGTTTGTAGTTCCACTCTATGTGGAGGGAAGGAAAAAATGAGCAGCAAGCCTGCAATCTTTTCTCTATCAGGGAGAAAAAAAAAATGCTGCATTGGGAGTCCCCAAGACCATCACCTTCAGACTGGATAATTTGCTGGAAGGATTCATAGGACTCAGAATCTGTTATATTTGTGTTATATGGTTCATTACAGTAAAATGATACTGATTAAATTTAACAGGAAAATGCACATTGTTTCAGTCAGTATTCTCACTGCTGTAATCCAAAACAATTGACCACCACAGCTTAGAAGAAGATTTATATGCTCACAGTTCTGGAGATTTCAGGAGTTCAGTTCATGTCAGGCTGGGTTATATGAGTGGAGCCTAGGGCATGGCGATGGGAGGCAAGGAGAGAGCAAGTGCTCTGCTCTCACATCATGGAGCCCAGAAGCAAGAGAGAGCAAACAAGCACAGTCCCTAGGGCCACACCCCAGGGACCCACCTCCTCCAGCCACACCCCACCTGCCTTGGTTACCACCCAATAAGTCCATTACAATGGATTTATCCACCAATGAGATTACAACCCTCATGACTTAGTGATATAAACTCTGAACATTAATATATGAGCTCTTCAGGGGACATTAGGTATCCAAATCATGACTGACACACATGGAATGAAGCACAGGAGAAACCAGGCACAAGCTTGCAGGTGTCTTCACTTGGTAGAGCCACACACAGGTGCTTGATTCTCCCAGCAATGACGCATGACAACTTGTGGGGGAGCTCGCCTGAGCCTTGGTGTCCAGGGTTTTTATCACCTACTCAGACTCCAATCGACCACCATCCCACTCCAAACAAAAGCAGGCACTCACATACATCACATTGTTAGCATAAAGCATCTGGTACAGCATGGTCCAAGGCTTCAGGCATACAAAACACTCTTAACCAGTCGAGTATGCCAAGGACTTAGGGTTCTACTGCTAGGAGCATCCAAGGGCCTATCTTAAAGACAACCTAGGTGTGCTGAGTTAAGCCTTTCCTGCATACATGCTAATGACCAGATTTCCTAATAAATGGTATTTACTAGGAATAGAAAAATAATGGACCATCAGTATCTATTAAATGTTTTTAGGAGGACAAATGAATGTATGGGTTGTTTTAAATAAACTTAGAATTTACTGATTTATAGATAATATGACTTGCTAGAAATTGGTCAGGGTCAGGGTAGTGATGATTATGCAAAGAGTTAATCAGTGGGGTATGAAGAAGAGATGTTCCATAATCAAAATTATTCCCTTCAGCTGGGTATGGTAGTGCACTCCCGTAATCCCAGTACTTGGGAGGCTGAGACAGGAGGATCACAGGTTCACCGCCAGCCTCAGCAACTTAGTGAAGCACTCAGCAACTTAGTGAGACCCTGTTTCAAAATAAAAAAATAAAAAATTTGGCTGGGGTGTAGCCCAGAGGTAGAACAAACCTGGGTTCATTCCCCAGTAACAAAAAAATAAATAAAATAAAATAGAGCTGGGGATGTAGCTCAGAGGTAGAACGCCCCTGGGTTCAATCCCCAGTACCACAAAAAAAAAATTACTCCATTTGTTTGAACAATTTCTCTGCATATACTGCTCAGAAAGAAACATGCCTGATATATCTAAAACCCAAACTCATCCTACAACACGAGAATAGGGTCATTTGGGGAATCTATGCGAAATGGTCTGAGACTCCTCCAAGAAAAGGCTTTTTTATTTTTGCCTGCTGTTTGCCAAATCCTTTGAATCCTTAGTCTGGTTTGGTGCTGGTGAGAAGATAGAATTCAAAGGAGTCTAATTTGATCATTCAAGCCTTTGTGTTATCACAAGGGACACAGGTAGGTGAGACAACCCTTCTCAGCCTTAAGACTCAAATTATTTTAGGCATATATCAAATGGCACAAAATCAAGATAGCAAATAAATTAGTAATACAACAACTGTTGAGAAAAGAGAAGTCCCTTTAAATAGTTTTAATAGAACAATCTAGTTACATTTCCAAATAACAACCCCACATCCTATATAAAGGCTCTAAATTGACTCTCTAAATAATGACACAATGTCCCTAAATAAGCTTTTCATTTTGACCACAGTGTGTGATTGGCATTTTTCTCTCCCTTTGCAGGTTCTGTAAAACACAAAAACCTATCTGTCTCATTCACTAAATCACCATGGTCAATGGAAATGGTTGGAGCATTGAAATGACTGCTATAAAAAGTAAGCACTTCCAACCCAATCACTTCCAACCAACCATCACTATAAACCCACAGGCAGTGCATCTCGTGCATGAGTTGTGTGTTTGGCTTCCATAGCCAACGCAGCATCAGATCCTCAAAGAGAATGGCAGAGTGCTAAGTGTGACATGGAATCTATACACTGAAAATTAAGGAAATGTCACCATTTTATTAAGGATAATGAGTATATATCTGCTCTGGGACTTTTCTTTTCTTGATGGGTTTCAGAGTGGTAGAAGTATACATGCACACATTAGCCCTCCCCTGATTCCCACCTCCATTCCCTCCCCCATCCCTAAGGGTCTTGCTAAGTTGCTCTAGGTCTTCGCTGTCATTGATCCTCCTGTCTCAGCCTCCCAAGAGCTAGGATTACAGGCATGCACCACCACTCCGAACCGAGACTTTTCTTATTCAGAGAAAAAAGATGAAGTTTTTTGTTTTTTGGGTTGTTTTTGGTTTTGTTTTTTGTTCTGTTTCAGGAATTGAAACCAGGGGCATTCTACCTCTGAGCTACAGCCCCAGCCCTTTTTATTTTTTATTTTGAAATAGCAATTTAGTCTTTTCTATTATTTGTGTGTCTTCAAGAATATTGAAAACTCAAAGATCTAATCCAATTAATTTCCTATTACTTGATTTTATTTTTAGGCTGGAAAAATAGATTGCTTTCGATCACACATGGATTAGTATTCTTCATTGGACAATACACATTTACTTTTAATGTGCATTCTCTGATATGTAATATTTGGAGACCCAGAAAAATGTGAATACCCTTTCATAGGTAGGACTCATAGCAATTTGTTCACCTTTCCAACAAATGTGCATTGAACACCTACTTTATGCAGATGCCTTTCTAGGCTGTGGCAAAATAGTAGTTAAAACTTATGAAAAACGACAAAACATAAAAAAATCTTCCTTCAAGGTTCTTATAACTTTGCTCATTAATGGTTCATGACAAAACATCACATGTATGGAACTCTGTGGGAGAGTCAGCTTAACCATGATTCATTCCTTCCTCCTGTGGGTCACATGTAACCCGACATGGAGGGAACGTACTCTTCTAGAGTTTACACATTGACAAAAACCTTTAAACTAACGTGAGCTAAATTCCATTTATAGGCTAGAAATTAAAAGATGCATTTAATTATCAGCCCTCTGGCGCTTCTGTTATCTCCTGGCATTTATGAAAGTTAATAAAGTGCCATGGTTTCTGCAAATATAACTGGCAGTGATCCACAATTGATTGAGTTAATTAAGCATAACAATTGTCAAGAGCTAAAAATAATGAGAAGGAAAAATTTTAATGAAATGTTGCATAATCCAGAGAGCTGCATTGAGGAGTGTAGACAGTCTGTTTGGAGATCTTTTTCCCTAATAGATTTTCTTGTGTGTTTGCTCTTAATGTCTCATTTTATAAAATATGGTTCAGAGTAATGGACAATAACCTATTGTGTGTTTGCTCTTAATGTCTTGTGTGTTTGCTCTTAATGTCTCATTTTATAAAGTATGGTTCAGAGGAATGGACAATAACCTATTAGAAATTTGTTCTTTTCCAATATCTTAAATGAATACTGTTGAATGCTTAAATTCGGATATAATGAACACATCTTCACAATATGAACATATTTTTAACCAGAATCTCTTAATTCTAAGAAGGGAATGAAGACATTGCTGCTAAAGTTACTTTTTTATTTATTTATTTATTTATTTATTTATTTATTTATTTATTATTTATTTATTTATTTATTTTGGCAGTACCGGGGATTGAACCCAGGGTCATTCTACCTCCAGGCTACATCCCCAGCCCTATTTTTTATTCTTTATTTGAAACTGGGTCTCACTAAGTTGCGGAGGGCCTCACTGAGTAGCTGAGGCTGGCTGTGAACCCGGATCCTCAGGTCTCAGCCTCTCAAGTACTGGGATTACAAGCGTGCACCACCACGCCCGGCTTAAAGTTACTTTTTTAATTTAACATATTCATGAATGACTATAACAGTCTTCCATTTCTTACGTATGTGCTGTGGTCCAAGGAGTCCAGGCTACAGGATATTTGCTGCTTACATCCATTGTCCTTACTGAGTACCAGACCCTCCATTAGCATTCTCCCCACTGTGTAGAGGTGCCAGCTAAAAATTGCCTTTGAATTATAACCAAACATCAGAAGAAGTGAAAGTTCAGGTATATGGGCAGTGAACTGGTATATCTTATATCCTAATAATTTGGCCATGGTCTTGAGTTTTCTTTATAGTTATATCTATGTCTTCACTTCTACTCTGCCTTCTAATGATTCTTATCTCAACATTGCTATTCCAGAATAATTACTATTACTTGGTATTTCAAAACATACCATTCATAAATATGTTTATACAAAGATGGCGTCTCAGTCAACATTCTCACTGCTGTAATCCAAAAAAAGCCTAACCAGACCACTTAGAGAAATAAAGATTTATTTGCTCAGTTGTGGGGGGATTTTAGGGTTCAGTCAATGTGAGGCTGGGGTCTGTGGATTTCAGAGCATTGCAGCGGGAAACAGAAAGAGGGAGAGGAAGGGCTCTGCTCTCATATCACAGAGTCTGAAAGCAGAGAGAGGAAGCTAGCAAAGGGATTCAAGGACGAAAGCACAGTCCCTAAGGCCTCATCCCAGGGACCCACGATTCCCAGCCACACCCCACCTGCCTAGGTTACCGCCTAGTAAACCCAGGATTTACACAGTGATGAAATTTCAACACTCATGACTTAATTACATCAACTCTGAGCATTAATATATGAGCTCTTCAGGGGAAAAGTCTATATCTAACTATAACAGATGGAGAACTTAGGAGTTACAATATCTCTGTACCAATATGCAGTAGGTAGCTAGGGAGGTAAATATGCCCTAACAGGCTTTTCCCAAGCCTTGATGGAATGGGACTCAGGAGTGGACACAATAGAAGAGATCTCATTGGGTGTTTGTTTTTTTTGTTTTTGTCTTGGTGCCGGGGATTGAACCCAGGGGCCTCCTATCTCTGAGCTACATCCCCATCTCTATTTTTTTTTTTATTTTGAAACAGGGTCTCACTAAGTTGTGGAAGCTGACCGCAAACCTGCAGTCCTCCTATCTCAGCCTCCAAAGTACTGGGATTACAGGCATGCACCACCACGCCTGGCTGAAGATGTCACTGTAATGTTAAATGATGACATAGGATGTCACCCCAGGTGAGACCATCCTGAAATTATGTGTGGAATTCGAGTTTCCATGGTGCTGGACCAATGCAAATGAAGGGTGAAGTCTTAAGCTGTGGCTAGTCAATTCCTGACTTCCAGCCAGAACAGCCCATCTTCACAAGGAAGCACATTTATGGACTGAGAGTCCTGCTCCCAAACCCATTGTGTCACTTCCAGGGTCACCTGTAATCCTGGAATAAGATATTTAACTGAGAATACCAGTTTCCTGCTCTTTGTTTAAAAAAGGCAGGATGGGGAGAAGGTGGTACCCAAACTAGAGGGCTGTTGTGACGACGAGATCAGTGATTGAGGCAGATAGGGTCATCACCCTTCAGAGAACAGCCATCTTAAAAGAAGATTACAACACTGTGACATCCTCTAGCTATAATAATATGATGGCATAATAAAGACTCAAAAACACCCAAATGTGACTTTGCCTCAATTACTTTCATAATGGAAAATGATCATCTAATTGGAAAGAACAGAGCCACATTTTAAGGGAGGATTAAATTCTAATGTAGTTAACTGGCTCTTCATTTCTAAAGTCCCTGGAAGTTTTCCTAAAGGAATCAAAGCAACAGAACCAGAAGCTTCAGGGATCAGGCAGGTGGGTCGGACTATGGGAGAGGTTTTCAGGAGTGTGTATTATTTGTGAGTGCAGAGTTGGAAAGCAGGGACCGCCAGTTGGATTGATTTGATGTGATTTCATTTGATGAAAATGCCTGAATGTGCATTTGGAAATATAGGACTGTTTACTTAGGACTTAGCACTACCATATTCTAGCTGTAAGAACATGGCTAAAAGCCCCAGACTCTTCCTGGAGCTTATCTGTAAAATAAAAATATATTTCTCATAGGATTTTTTTGAAAAATTTAACTTAATACTATACACAAAACTTCTAAAATATAGAGTGCTACAATTCACAATAGCCAAATTATGGAAGCAACTTAGGTGTCCATCAACAGATGAATGGAGGAGGAGGAACCAAGATGGAAGGATAGCGAGAAGCCATGTCTCGTCTGTGCTCCGAGTCGGAGCTCGGCGGGCAGGAAGACTGCTTCTTGACAAGAAAACAAGGGCAGCTAAAACTCAACAAAACCATGGGAGACAAAGTGCAGTGGAATGCGAGGCAGTGGAAAGAGCAGAGGGCGGTAGGGAATTCAAAGCGTTTCACCTGGTAAGCGGAGAGCAGAGACAAAGGCGCCATCTTGGCTGAGCCACACCAGCACCACGGTCCCCGAAATCCTCCAGCAAAGAAACAGCTGATTCTTGTGAAACCAGAGATTATAGTCCCCCATCGAAAGCAGTCAACATCGGACTATGATGAAATCCACGTCGAACCAGATCCACAGAACACAGGTGAGTGAGATAAAGGGAGGAAGCGTGTTGCCAGCACTCCGAAACTTGGAACTCGGCTGGCGGGAAGACAGCTTCTTAACAAGAAAAGTAGGGAGGGGAGGGGGGCTGCGGGGCTGGGGTGGTAGCTGCGTCCTGGCTCGGAGCCCACAAAGAGGACGAGGAGGAAGGCACCGCTGTGGCCATGGCCACAGAGCTCCAGGTGCTGGCCGCCACTGAGCCTGGCACGAAGACAGCTCACCGCTCCCCAGCACCCTCTCAAGCCCACACCCTGGAGCCCAGAGGTCTTTCAACCATTTTTAAAAAATATATTTGGGCGTGGCCCACGCAACCACCGGGCCCACAGCCTGAGAGCTGTGTGCAGATGCAGCAGGGCCCAGCGATCGGCCCCACGCCAGGGCACCCCCGGCTCCAGCAGATGGCGATTGTGCCCAGCCAGTGCTCCTGCGGGAAGAGGTGTCCTGGCTCCAGGAAGCAGATAAAGGAGATGTTGGCCAAGGACCTGGAGGAGTCTCAGTGGCAAGGCTGCTGAGGTCCTCTCAGCCATGGAGCTCAGGGTCCACTTGGCACAGAAGGAGCAGGAGCTGGCGGGAAAGAGAGAGGCAGAGTGTCACTGTCACTCCAAGAGTCAGAGCCGGGACAGTGGGAAGACTGCTTCTTGACAAGAAAGCAGGACAGCCAAACTCAATGAAATAATGAGAGCCAAAGTGCAGAGGACTGTGAGTCAGTGGAAGGAGTGGAGGGAGGTAGGGAGCTCAAAGCAATTCACCTGGTAAGCGGAGAGCCGAGACAAAGGTGACGTCTTGGCTGAGCCTCCCCAGCACCGCGGCCCCCGGAATCCTCCAGCAAAGAAACAGCTGATTTTGGTGAAACCAGCAATTATAGCCCACCATCAAAAGCAGTCGACATCAGACCATGATGAAGCCCAAGTTGAACAAAATCCACACCTACAATGGTAGCAACTGCAAAGGGTGGGATGTGAACCTCAGCCCCCTTAAAGAAAGTGACTCGGAGAGACATGGATGAGGCAGCCAGGCATAGGAGCACCCCAACACCAAGAAAAGGAGCGGGTGAAACATTGCCCCCCTGGAGTAGCCTAGCACTGGCGCAGAACACCACAGTACTGAAGACCTGGATGAACACAGCATGGCCCCCTGGAACAGCTCAGCAATGAAAATGTAGGGCCACACCTACACTGCAACTCCTGGAGACCAACAGCAAAGAGACAGCAGATCCTTGTGAAACCAGCGACTATAGACCACCATTGAAACTGACCAACTCCGGAACATGATGAAGCCCAAGTCAAGCCAGATCCGCACCTACAACAACGATGGTTTCAAGGGGTGGGCTGTGAGCCTCTGCTCCTGCAACAAGTGTGATGAGGAGAGAGGTGGCCATACACAGGAGCAGCCCAACTCTGAGAACAGGAGCCAGTAAGCCACAGCCCCCCATGAGCAGCCCAACAATGTCCTGGAACACCCCAGAACTGAGGACATATGTAGATGAGACATGGCCCCCTCTCCAGTGGCCCAGCACAGAGAACATGGGCGGGTCAGCCCCCAGCCCCACCCCCAGAGGTCCCCTCCCCCCAGCGCTGGGGACGCAGGAGGGGCAAGCCCTCGGCCCCACCCCCGGAGAACCCCTCCCCCCCAGTGCTGGGGATGTGGGGTGGGTGAACACTTGGCCCTGCCTGCAGAGAACCTCTCCCCTCAGAGCTGGGGACACAGGGCGGGTGAGCCCTCGGCCCGGTCCCCAGAGAACCCCTCCTCCCGGCAATGGGGACACGGGGAGGGTGAGCCCTTGGCCCCACCCCCCCAAAGACCCCCCAGCGCTGGGGACACGAGGCGGGTGAGCCCTTGGCCATGCCCCCAGAGAACCCCAGCACTGGGGACATGGGGCAGGAGAGCCCTCAGCCCCGCCCTAGAGAACCCCTGCCCTGGTGCTGTCAATGAAGCATGGGCGAGCCCTTGGCCCCGCCCCCAGAGAACCCCTTCTCCCAGCGCTGGGGATGTGGGGCGGGGATGTGGAGCGGGTGAGCCCTTGGCCCTGCTCCTGGAGACTCCCTGGCACTGGGGACGTGGGGCAGGCAAGCCCTCGGCCCCGCCCCTGGAGAACCCCTCCCCCCAGCACTGAGGACATGGAGCGAGTGAGCCTCGGCCCCGCCCCCGGAAACATCCTCCCCCCGGCACTGCGGATGCGGGGTGGGTGAGCCCTCAACCCCCACCCCCAGGGAACCCCTCCCCCCAGCGCTGGGGACACGGGGCAGGTGAGCTCATGGTCCCGTTCCCAGAGAACCCCTCCCCCCAGCACTGGGGATGCGGGGTGGGTGATCCCTCGGCCTCGCCCCTGGAGAACCCCTCCCCCTGGCACTGGGGACACGGGGCGGGTGAGCCCTTGGCCCCGCCCCCAGAGAGCCCCCTCTGGTGCTGGGGATGTGGGGTGGGAGATCCCTGGGCTCCGCCCCTGGAGAGCCCCCAGCACTGGGGACGTAGGGCAGGTGAGCCCTGGGCCCCGTTCCCAGAGAACCCCGGCACTGGGGACATAGGGTGGGCAAGCCCTTGGCCCCACCCTTGGAGAACCCTTCCCCTGGCACTGGGAACGTGGGGAGGGGGAGCCCCTGGCTCCATTCCTGGAGACACCCCTCCCCTGGCATGGGGATGCAGGGCGGGTGATGCCTTGGCCCCGCTCCCAGAGAACCCCTCCCCCCAGCACTGGGGACGCGAGGCAGGTGAGCCTTGGCCCCGCCCCTGAGAACCCCTCCCCCCAGCACTAGGGACACGGGGTGGGTGATCCCTTGGCCCTGCCCCTGGAAACCCCCCGGGCGCTGGGGATGTAGGGAGGGAGAGCCCTGGGCCCCGCCCCCGAAGACCCCCGGCACTGGGGATGCAGGGCGGGTGAACCCCTGGCCCTGTCACCGGAGACCCCCCTCCGGCGCTGGGGACGTGGGGCAGGAGAGCCCTTGGCCCCGCCCCTGGAAAACTCCTCCCCCCCAGCACTCAGCCCTGCCCCCGGAGAACCCCTCACCCTGACACTGGGGATGTGGGGAGGGGTAGCCCCCGGCCCCGCCCCATAGTACCCTAGTGTGGAGGTCAGGGGAGGATGAGCCATGGCCCTGCACAGGAGGGACCACAGACAAACAGAGAAAACCTGAGATGAGTAAAGAAGGTGAACTAACTGGGGGGGATGGGAGGGAGGGAGAGGGAAACAAACTGGAGCACAGGATGGACATACACAATGATATCAAAGTCAACTACTATGCTGAAAACGGGAAGGAGGGAGGGAGGAGGCAGGGGGGTGGGAATTGGGGAGGGCTAATTGACCGATGAATACATGTATACATCAACCACCCTGAAATCCTTCAAGATGTATGTTTGCAATGCACTAATTAAAAAAAATAAAAGACCCTACTAAAAATAAAAAAGTAAAAAAAAAACGGATGGATTACAAAATTGTGGGATATACACACAATGGAATTCTACTCAGCAATAAAGAAGAACAAAATTATGTCATTTGCAGGAAGATGGATGGACCTGAAGAACATTATGTTAAGTGAGATTAGCAAGTCACAGAAAGTGAAGGATCATATGTTTTCTCTCATATGTGGAAGCTAGGGAGTAATTGGGATAACAGAGGGACTTCAGCTAATGGAGGAGAAACTTGAGTAGAGCCAGGAAGGTGGTCTAGGGGAAGAGTGAGGATCAATGAAGGAATCACTTCCATTGAGATTATGTACAATGTCAATCTCAATACCCTGTACGGGGAGGAGGGAGAATGGGGAGGGAGTCAGGGGAAAGCTTGCCAAGTGCTGCGTGCATGTATGTCACCATCACTAAGAACTACATTGTGATGTGAGACTATAATGCACAAATGAAAGTATATAAAAAATAAAGTGCCATCTCTATAAACAGGATTATAAGATGATCATGATGATAACAGTGCAAATAAGAACCCAGATCTCAAGAAGCAGATGTCTCAGTCAGCATCCACCTGCTGTATCCCAGTCAACGTGACCACACACTTAGAGGAAGGAAGATTTATTTGCTCACGGTTTTTTGGAATCTCACGTTCAGTCCATGTGAGGCCAGGGTGCAGAGCTGGAGCTCAGGCCAAGACAGCAGGAAGCAGAGAGAGGGAGGGCACATGGGCTCTGCTCCTCACAACATGGAGGCCTGAAGCAAGAGAGAGTAAGCAAGGAAGGGGAATCAAAGACACAAGCACAATCCCTAAGGCCACACCCCCAGGGACCCTCCTTCCCCTCCTAGGTTTCCATCCAGGTAAATCCATTACAACAAATTTATCTACTGATGAGATTACAACTCTCATGACTTAACTATATCAACCCTGAATATTAATAAATGAGCTCTTTAGGGGACATTCTGTATCTAACTATAACAGCAGAGAACATTTAGCCAAGTTGCTATTCCTTCGTATACGGAAGTTCAAATATTAAACGTAAAAAAGAGCCAGGTGCAGCGGCATATACCTGTAATCCCAGCAACTTGTGAGGCTGAAGCAGGAGGATCACCAGTTCAAGGCCAGGTGGGGCAATTAAGTAAAGCCCTGTCTCAAAATAAAAAGTAAAACGCCGGGCGTGGTGGCGCACGCTTGTAATCCCAGTACTTTGGGAGGCGGAGACCGGAGGATCCGGGTTTGCGGCCAGCCTCAGCTCTCTCTCTCTCTCTCTCTCTCTCTGTTTCTCTCTCTCTCTCTCTCTCTCTCTCTCTCTACTTAGTGAGGCCCTCCGCAACTTCGTGAGACCCGGTTTCAAAATAAAGTATAAAAAATAGGGCCGGGGGCGTAGCACGGAGGTAGAACGCCCCTGTGTTCAATCCCCGGTACTGCAAAAATAAATAAATAAATAAATAAATAAAAAGTAAAAAGGGCTAGAGTGTAGCTCAGTGGTAGAGTGCCCTTGGGAGGGGGGAGGAGTTTAAGAGAATCTTTTAAAAGAGAAACACAGACTACAAATTTACATATAAACAAATTTCTGCAAATTATTCCTGAGCTCTTATTTAGAGAATGCAAATTCTCAAGACTTTGTACCTTACCTGCTATGAGACGCATGAATGTGTCCCTCTCAAAATTCATGTTGAAGGTCTAGCCATCAGTGTGGTGGAATGTGGAGGCTGGGCCTTCAGTATGGAATTGGGTGTAGAGAGTGTATTGCTCATCATGGGATTAGTGCTTGTATGAAGAGAGAATGCTTGCTCACTCTCAAGAGCTCTCTCTCCTCCCTTCCCCACCCCATATGAGGATACAGCAAGAAATCTGTGATTGGAAAGCCATGAGGATCTGCAAAGTAAGAAGATGGCCCTCAATCAGGAACCTAACCTACTGGACTTGGATCTCAGACTTTCCAATCCCCAGGCTATGGGATTTTGTTAAAGCAACCCAATCTATATCTATCTATCTATCTATCTATCTATCTCTCCCCCTCTCCCCCTCCTCTCCCTCTCTGTCTCTCTCTGTCTCTCTCTCTCTCTCTCTCTCTCTCTCTCTCTCTCTCACACACACACACACACACACACACACACACACACACACACACTATTATGGATCGATTGCAGTGTGCCAAGTATTGTGCCAAGGGCTTCACATGCATTGGCTTATTCATGCCTATGTCAGGTAAAGTCTTGACATAGGTACAGTCCAGATGTATATGAAACAAAGATGCAATTAGGCAGCTGTACTGTATCTATCTCAGTATTCTATCTACAGCCATCCTTATCATGTGTGTGCAATTACATCTATACCCATCTGTCACAACCCAAACATGATGTGATATGTGTACACACATATCAATGTGAGCTACGTAACGCATCTCCTCAGAATCTAATGTCAAGAATATGAGATTGACAATGAGCCAAAGTCTAAACCTGACTTTCTCTGGAATAAGGACATTGGGTTACCTTTTTAAGCAGAAATATGGAACAAATTAAAGATTTGATGACTCAAAATGTTTCTGGAACTTTCTATATCTGAAAAGACATAGGAAAATCAAGAGCAGGGAACAGTAATCTAGTTACTTAAAATAATTACCCATAAACCAGGCGTGGTGGTGCATGCTTGTAATCCCAGTACTTGGGAGGCTGAGACAGGAGGATCCGGGTTCACGGCCAGCCTCCGCTACTTAGTGAGGCCCTCCACAACTTAGTGAGACCCTGTTTCAAAATAAAGAATAAAAAATAGGGCTGGGGGTATAGCTCAGAGGTAGAATGCCCCTGGGTTCAATCCCTGTACTGCAAAAATAATAATAATAATAATAATTACCCATAGAATATGGTGAAGATGAATGCCCAGGTTTCTGGGTCTCTGAGTCAGGATAGGGGTGGACAGTTTTCATATGTGTTTCAGGTGAGCCGGGCTGCTTCATTCATTAAGAAAATTCTTCTTTGAAGTTTTTCCTCAATTGTTCTAGTAGTAATTTGGGCAACAAGTTCTCTCTTGGGTTTTTATTTTTTTTAATCTTCTGTGTTTTATTCTGGGTCTAGGTCTTCAAAGGTCTTCTACATGAAGTTAGGAGAGGCCATATCAATGCTGAAAACCTGATTCCATCTCATACCCAGAGCCCTACATTTAGGGAGTTTGTAATATTTAGTTTAAAATTAGAAAATGCACCACTACAAGAAAAGACTAGAGCCAGACAGACTTGCAGAGCCCCTTCTCACCTGGGGATAGGTGAGAGGCTCTCCAGGGTGACCCCCAGTCTTCATGCACAGTCTGCAAGACCTTTATGCTGTCAAAACATAAAAACGCTTTTAGAATTTTTATTATGTACATCAATTGCCAGGAAAGGTGTGCTGATTTGCCATCCTACCCATATAATTTACATAACAATTTTAAAGTGTTAATTTGAGAGGCAAAAAGGGTATCTTATTATTTTAATTTGCATTTCTTTGAATATTAGTGAGGGAAGCTTTTTAAAATGTTTATTAGCCATTTTTACTGCTTGCTTTTTTAAATGACCTGTTCATGTCATTTATTCAAAAGGCCATTTTAAAAATAATCATAGAACACCTACAATTAAATTAAAGGACACAGTTTCTTGGAACGAATCATTTCCCAGTATATTTTAAAGAAAGGTACTACACAAAGGTATTAACACTATCAGGTGGTAAATGTAACTTGGGGGGAAGTAAAAGCAAGTATAAATAAAAATTCTCAACTTCTTAAAAAGCACTAGGTTCTCATTTCTAAGAAGGGAGTGCTGGAAGGAGGTGAGTAGTTTTCAAATGTTTGCGCTATTTTTGCCTATGCTTTTTTAAATTTCGATTCTAAGCACTAAAGCAGAATCAGTTTGCTACATATACATAGCAATCCTCTCTCCTTTTGGAGTTACCACCCAAATGTTTCAATGTTTTATGCGACTATATAATTTTTTTAAATTTAAATAACTTTATCTAGTAGAAAAATTCTCAAAAGAAAAATGTACATGTGTGTGTGTGTGTGTGTGTGTGTGTGTGTGTGTAGGTGTGTGTGTGTTTAAAGAAACTACCATTCAGGGCAGCACGAGATTGATGATCTTTTTTACATTAGGTTGTTATCAAGGAAATCGCTCCTGTGGGAGAGATATTAGGGTGATTAGGTGTGTGGGGTTTACCCACCCTGAAGACCAAAAGCAGACTAAAAAGAGCTCTTATTATGCGCATCCCCTCATTTCCAGAGCCTCTAGTTAACTCTCCTTCACCTTCATCATGATCCTCCATAAATTCACACATTTCTCCTTATTTTCATGCACTGCTCCTACTGGTTCTTCTGACACAAATGCTCAACTCTCCTTGAATCCACTGGCCCAGCTTCTTTTTGACATGACATGTCCATCCTATCTCTTTCCACCCAATCCAAATCCTTAAGGGCCTGGTCAGTTCCCACATTCAGCAAGAAACCTGTCCAGACCAATCCTGCCCACCCTGGATTCCCATGTGGCTCAATGCTATTGCCCTTGTTTCCTGTGCCACACATACTACTGCGACTTGCTGTTTTGTAGTGGATGGCCTCTCTTCTAAGTCAAATATTAAGTGGAAACACATAACCCGTACTCCTAGCTTCTACATATAGGGTTGTAGCCAGAGGAAAAAAAAAGCCTGGCTTTTCCCCACCTGCTAATCCTCCACTTGTCCCTCCCAGTCTATTTTCTTCATCATAGCAAGCAGACACTCAACAATGGAGATCTGTGTTGAGCAGAGCATGCAGATTCCCATGGCTACACTCTGTGTATTGGGATTTTACTCAGCATAACAGAGAAGTGAAACTAACTGTGTTCATTGTGGATCATCAATGCCAGCCCTTGCACTCGTACATTAAATTTTAACTATTGGCAATCAGGTGTACCTTATGCATTACTTCACTGAAATGTATTCCTAGACTATTTCCTAGGATCCTTCACAGGCAAAAAAAAAAAAAAAAAAAAAAAAAAAAAATTAGATAAAAAGGCTAAAAGTAGCCAAGTTTTCCATTGTGGCACAATACAATCAGAATTAATCAGGTTTTAGAGTCGTGGGAGCTGTCACTGAACGTTGCATGAGTTTCCAGAGAATCTTATTTAAACATTTAAGCACTTCTACCTTTTGCAACAATTCTTCCAGAAAATTTAAGGAATACCTTACATCTTCTAAAGTGCCTCTGGGCCCCCAACAATGTTTTTTCTCCTTGGTTGTGTATGCCACTTCTCTAAATTTATGCCTTGTAGGTACGTGTGAACAACTCAGTAGAAATACCAGATACTTTTATTTCACATCCATGCCCTTTAACAGATTTCTGCCCAAGGTCTAAGAATCAATCAGTATATGCTACACAAAAAATAAAAGGAAAATCATCCTTATTTTACTTTAGATCCAGGTTTCACTTTAAAAAAAGAAAGAAAATATTCAGCACCTTACAACCTCTAATTCCTTTGGTGTATGGGAGTATTCTCATTGATGAATTTCTAAAGAACATAACAGTTTTACTATAAAAAAAAGACATGTTATAGCAATTGAGGGACTGAGTCAGGCCTAGAACTACCCATTTGGGTAAGACAGAAAGAGTGAACTAGTTAGTGCTCAGGTGCAGTTCTTAGAACAGAAAAATAATAATGAAGATACTAAGTCAGAGCCCCAGGGGCACCGTAGTGGGAGGGCAGAGCCTGGAGCTTCGAGGGGAATCAATGCTGAAGGTCCAGCTTCATGAAGCAGGGCACACTAGCAGCACGAAGTGAACCTTGGAGAACCATGCAGTGTGCTGGGCAAGGCTGGGCTAATTAACCACAAATTGAGGTGGTAGCTGGGGTGACAAATATTGCCATCCAGGGATCCACAAGTATAGAATAATACCAAGACTTCCCTGAAACAGCGTAGGCTCTTCCAGTCTCAGATAGCTGTCACTCTATCAGAAAAGGGCCCAATAGGAGAAAGATCTATCAATCTACTTTTGAGGGATAGGAGACTTTTGAGGGATAGGAGAGATCAGATGCTGGAATGAGGTGGAATGGGGAGGCTAAAGCAAAAATTCCCAAGCCAGGTTGCTGCACACCTGCTCCATCCACACCTTCCATGTATTACGTAGTCAATTCCTACACTGACAGACTGGGAAGCTACTATTAGATTCTCTTCAGTCATAGCTGTATAAAGAACTGGTATAGTTGTCTTTGTTTTAAAGATGGACTAGAATAAAACTATTCTGGAAAACAATTCTTCAGTTTATCATTTTAAACACATACTTGCCATATGCCCTAGCAATTCTGCTCCTGTGTATTTACACAAAGAAATGAAAATCTATTTTCACACAGAGATATTAGTGAAGGCTTTATAGAAATTGAATTCAGAACAGCTAAAAACTGGCAATGCCCAAATATCCATGACCGTATGGATAAACACACTGAATATACTTCGAATGTAATACTAGTCAGCAAGAAAAGGAAAAACAAACTACTGATCCATGCAACACTATGGAGGAACCTCAGACGCGTTATGATAACTGGAAGAAGCCAGACTCTAAAGGCGGCTTGCCATTTTTCCTTGGCTGTGTATGCCGCTCATTCCCCTAACCCTCCACCCTGCACATTACTAGTTGAACAGATACTGAATACACTTTTATTCACATCTACTCACACCCATTCTCTTTAGCAAATTCCTGCTCAAGGCCTATTAATCAACTAACATATGCTGTGCAGACAAGATTCCACTTTTATGACATTCTGATTGTAGGACCGAGATCCCTGTTTTCTCATTGAGATTTGACCAGTTCCACCCAGGACCATCTCCCTTCTGATTACTTCAAAGCCAGCTGATAAAGGCATCTGGGGGGGGTATTGATTATAAAAGGACATATACACACCATTGGGAGTCATCTTAGAATTCTACCTCTGCAAAGAATCACTATAAAGGACTTCCATTCCTGTAGGGTTCTTTCACATGTTAATTCATGAGTGTGATTTATTCAAAAATTAAGTGCAGAGCAGTTATTTTGTATTATAAAAATTCTAAAAGTTAATGAGAGAAATTATATATTTTATTACTATCAATTATAGCAAGAAATGCCAGTTTCAAGTAAATGTTAAAAAATAGGAAATAATAAATGCTGTGGAGGTATCTACAAGTGAATAGACTTCTTAAATACATTTTGGGGACAAAGGGAAACAATTCAGGCACTGAAATAGGTACTTTACATATATTTTATTAATTCTTATAATAACCCATTGAGAGAGACATTATTAATTACACATCACAGATGAGGAGACTGGGCAAAAATCACAGAGCTGGTAAGTGATGGCCCAACATATAACAGTTTTAAATAAATAACATGCATGAAAGGAAGTGAGATAAATAGATTATGTGATATGTTGCAAGATGCACAAGACTCTGTGTCTAAAAAATTGGTTTTACTAAATGAACTTGGATTAGTTCCTTAATTGTTTTTACCTTGCTTTTCTTGAAATGTGCTGGGGTTCAAGAGCAAAAGAAGCATCCTAGCGGATGGAGATCAGAATGTCACCTTTACTACTGATTAAGACAGTACCGCAGAGGTCGGTTCAGGTCTATAGCCAGTACACCCTGCCTGATGGAGACAGCGTAGCGTTGGGTGAGTCCACACAAGGGAAAGCTAGTTCTAGAAAACAGACACACTCCACAGGACCTGGTGAAGAGAACAGAAAGAGACCTACAACCTACATTTGTGAGCTTTTATTAGATGAGTTCCATCCACCTGCCTTAGCCAATGGCTGCACCTGTCAGCCCGGTAACTCCCTTCATTTCTAAGAAGAACAAAAGGATGAGCGCAAGAGCCGGGGGTATTTAGGGAAAGCCTTTGTTCATGTGGGAAGGACAATGACAATTCAGGTAACAAGACAAGACAACGCACGACGCAGAGAATCTGCTGAGCTTATTTCCAATGAAATGCAAAGCATTTTTCAATCATGAGGATAAAATTCATGACATGCATAACTTATAGGCAGGATTTTTATAAAGCCCAAGAGAAGAAAAAGGCATGACTAAACTGTAAACATCACTATTTATGTCAGGCACTATCATAATTCACATAGTGAATCTTGTGAATTTGAAGTATATGTCCCATCATCTTGAGCTGCTTCCTCTGCTATGTATCCCCCTGAGGCCTCTTCATAAATTAAACATAAATCCTCATATTGAATGGGAACTTGCTAAGGAAAATAGCATTGACTGAGAAGTTGCTCTGTGCTAAGGAAACTTGACACACACTGTTGTTCACGAACCCTCACAGCTGCCCTGTAAATTAGGTATTACAGAATTCTGTGCTCATATAATTTGCACATGTTCACACAGCTAGCACGGATGGAATCAGGAAATGTCAACGGCTCTGGGAAACTGCTTTGGGATGAATGTTTCCGATGATGGAAACTATGGATCTGGAGTACTCTGTAGAATACCCCTTACCGAGGATCTCTTTATGTAAAATTTGAGGTCAGTTTTTAATCATTAAAATCCAAAATATGTTAAACGCCACTGCTTTGCTGCCTTGACAACTTTCAATGTAGCAAATTTCTTTCCAATTAGCAGAAAGTGATTTTGTGTTTGTTTTGCTTTGTTTTTGATACTGGAGATTGAACCCAGGGGCATTCCACCTCCGAGCCCTTTTTATTGTTTTATTTTGGAACAGGGCCTTGCCAAGTTGCTGAGACGGGCCTCGAACCTGAGACCCTCCTGTCTCAGCTTCCCAAGTACTGGGATTCCAGGTGTGTACCACCACACCTGGCTACTGTCCCCATTTTTAAAACAGAGGTTCCTTAGGTGCATATGTCTCCCTCTCCCCTACTGTCTTAATCCATCCCGGCTGCTATAGCAAACATATTGTACACCAGATGACTTAAACAACAAAAATGCATTCCTCACATTTCTGAGGCTGGGAAGTCCAAGGTCAAGTTGCTGGCAGATTTAATGTCTGGTGAGGGGCTACTTCCTGGTTCACAGATACCTATCTTCTCACAGAGTCCTCACACAGCCACAGTAGGCAAGAGAGCTCTGTGAGGTTCCTTTTACTTTATTTTTTGGTACTGGGGATTGAGCCCAGGGGCATTCTACCTCTGAGCTACACTCCAGCCCTTTTTATTTTTTTTCTTTAGATACATGGTCTCACTAAGTTACTGAGAGTCTTATTAAGCTGCAGAGGATGGCTTCAAACCTGCGATCCTCCTGTCTCAGCCTCCCAAATACTGGGATTACAGGTGTGTGCCTGGCTGGGGTCCCTTTTATTAGTGCACTAATCCTGTTCATGAGGGCTCTATCTACATGGTGACATTACCTCCCCAAAGCCCTCCTTCCCCAACACATTGGAGATTCGGATTTCAACATATGGATTGGGGGAGGGAGTACTACTGAAGGCAATCATCCATCCATCCTATCTGAAATGCTTGAAAGGGGCATTTCCTGCTGATCAAGATGGGAGTGGGAGCACATAATGGCGGGTGGAGACAGAATGGGGGGGGAGTGCCTCAGAGAAGACAGCACATACGCAGGAACATGCCCAAGGCCCATGATAACAAGAACAAGAAATAAGATGATGTGTCATTTAGTGAAAGCTAGGTTTTAACAGATGATTCAGACAAGTGTATTCTTTTTGTTTTTTTTTTCTTACTCTTAATGCATAATTGCCTGTGTGGGTTGTGGAGCAAATCAAAAAAATAATAGCTAAAACTAGGTGGGTACTCTTAAAAATCAATTTACATATTATAAATGAATTTCTGTTGGTCAATTCACATGGTAACATGAAATGTTAACTTCAAGAAAGGAAAGGTTTTACCAAAATACTTAATCTTCCATCAAACAAAGCCCGTCTGATGAAAATCACATATTTGCCAGACTAGATTTTATTTATATGCACAAAATACATTAAAATATAACGGCAGGCACTTTAATTTAAATAAGAACTATTCTAAACTAATTGGGATAACAATTTTTTTTCTCAAACTTGGTTGGTTTTCTTTGTAATACTTTTTAAAATGCTGGTTTACATAAAAAAGCCTAGAATTTCATCCAATACTGTTGAACACTATATTGTTATCTTGGTAAACTTGGTCATTAGTGACTAAAAAACACTGAAACAGTATCAGGCACACAGTATTAATGGCAGGGTGAACCGGCATGCTGTTAGGTGTGAAATGTCAGCGCAGCCGTTGTTCATCCCATTTAGAATGCTTAGTGCCTAAATACTAGGTGAGACTCTTACAGGCTCTGAGGAGCCCGCCATGCCTCTGTTATCTGAAGGGCATTTATTATGCGTATGTGGGAAAGAAAGGAAACCCTGGAACCTCTGGGCAAGAAAAGTCATCGCCATTCAAGAGAGAATGGTAACTGGGGCGACCCACAGACGTGCTGGAGACGTGGCACCCAGCTGTCCCCTGCCATCTCCGCTGAGCCCCCTGTACTCGCTCCCCAGCTTCCCTCTCAGCTCCCACCTCTGCATGTCAGCGTATCTACACAGTGCCTGCGTCCAAGCACTCTCTGGAAATGAAAATGTCTAAGAAAGAGAATTTGAGTGGATCCATAGGCACCATCCAATATGGTGCCTTCTTATTGGAGATTCTGCAAACCAGGCTGCTGGGAGCTGGCACACCTCGCCTGCGCAAGGGAAGGGTTGATCCATCCGTAATGGTCCTGGTAATCAAGAAGTGTGACAGGAAACATGGAAGTTATACAAAAGCCGTTGCTTGTGACCGCTTTATTCTAAAGGGAAAACAGCCATGGCAAGTCCTAGAGGTCTGTGGCCTTGTCTGTAGTTCAACTCTAGGAACACGTTATGGAGGATACAAAACTGAGTAAAGAAAGGACCTGTCCTTCAAGAGAGGCAGTCTCCAGCTGTTAATAGCAGGTGCGCAGTGGAGTTATGTTCTAGTTTCTTGTCGCGGGTCCTGTGTTAGCCTTCTTTCTTAGTTTATAGAAAGACCCTCAATGAACCACCCACCATGTTCCATGAGAGACACTGAAAACTGGGCATTCAAGTTCAACTTTCTCCTCCTCCTCCTCCTCTTCTTCCTCCTCCCCTTCCTCCCCCTCCCCCTCCCCCTCCTTGTTCACAGGAGGGATGAATCACTCTGCAAAGGAGACTATATCAAGTTTACAGCTGTAAAAAAAAAAGATTTTCGTAACCAACATGAGTCTCTAAAATTAATAAAACAAAAACAAATCTCATCTCCAAATTCGTTTAAAGAATCTGAAGAAAAGCAACAAATTTGTCATGTTGATAACTAGACCAACATTCTCTGACAATGTTTACTTCCATCAACAAAATAGGCCTTTATCAGTCTTTACCTCGCATCGCATGGTTATTTTATGTCTGTTGCCACCACTATTTTGCGAGCTCCTGGAGCTGGGCGTGGCATGGTTCATCTCCACAGAACCAATACCTAGCCAAGAGTACATGTGCAATGTGTATTTGTTGGTTGAATGAGTGAAGGTGCTTCCTGGATCTAGTTGCTTTTAAAAATAAATGTCTCTCCAATTCTAATTTTTGTGCACTTAGGTCATTAGATTTCACAAGCATACTAAACCAAGAATAACCTTCCAAGGAGCCATCGAAAGAGGGGAGGAGGCGACCGCAGTGAGATAGCAGTGACTGTGGCCTGTGTCTTCTCCAAGTTCTATAATGGAAAGAGCAAGTAGGAGGAGGGAAAGGCAGAGGCAAAATGGCCACTTTTTGGAGAAAGGGCCAGCAGAAGACAGGCTAGTAAGGGACCAAAAGCAGAAGAGAAGAGTTGCTAACCCTGAAGAGAAGAAGATCTTCTCAGTCAAGGTGGGATTAACAGTAATACCGATGAACTGAAGATAAATTCATCTAGTTCACACATTGGATTCAAAACACCATACACACATGAACAGACTGCCTCTACCGTCGTACTGAGTCATCTGAAGAGGCATAAAACTTCACCTAAAGATGATATTTTGTTGGTGCCCTGAAAACAAGAAAGTTCTTTATACATTTGTAACATATTTTCCTAGAACAACAGTAGGAACTGTCAATTCTCAGCTTACAATATTTAAAACCAGCGAATGTTGTAGCAAATATAGTTACCAACATTAAAACTTGTAAATCTCATCGGTAATTTAAGCATGAAAACTTCAAAATCATCCGCTTATTCATATTCCTTCATAAGCTAATAGATCCTGATAAAAAACAGCTTCTATTACACACAATTTAGGTTTTCTGTGGTTAATTAAACTTGATTAGAAGCAAAAAAGAAAAAGTATTTTAGAATCACCCAGCTATAATTTTGATAATTTTCCCAGTGGATTTGCATACCGCCACACGCTTACACACACACACACACACACACACACACACACACACACAAAGCAATTAAGGAAAATGTTGCAAAATAAAAGGAGGGAGAGAGAGAACTTAGAAGTAAAATGACATAAAAATGACAAGCAAAAGAGCCAGGATTGATTTATTCTAAGAGAAACTTCTGTTCACTAAGTGATCTTTACTGACACTGTAGAACAGAAAAGTGTTGCTGAAAAAATAATGGGAAATTGTGAAAAATCTAGATGTACCTACCAAGCCCTGCTGCTGATGAGCTAAAGGCCAAGTAATTATACCTGCACGTCCTTGAAAGCTCTGAAGTTCGGCGGCACTTCCAAGACAGGAAGCTAACAGGCAAGGATGGCAGCAACTCCAGGTCCTGTGCTCCCGGGAGCACGCTCTGTTGAGAGGACAGTGTACATCTATGTACATAGTCACAGCTACCTCATGGTACCTTAAGGCATATTTTTGCATATTGACTAGTTAGCATCTAGTCTGATTTATTACGGAAAATAGAACTTTAATTGGAAGAGACCAGAGTTCTTAAAAAGTCATTTTTAAAAGTCATGAATAAAGAACTATTTTTTATATTTTCTTTTAACAGAGAAAATATATCAAATATTCAACACAACATTTAAATGTAATCTTAATCAAATTCCATTTCCAAACAGTCTTCTGCTTCTGGTCAAGACAAGGTCAGAGGGACCTGATTTAACCTTCCATCTGAAACAACAAAGGTAACCAAGCAAAATACATCACACTGGTTTTCTATCATACAGGAAAGGACAGGAATCCTTGAGAGAAGGGAAACAAACAAGGCGAGCCCTCTTTGTGTCAGATTACACCTGGAAGGTTCTAGGCAAGGTACAGAGAGGAGCAGAGAGGAACTTGCTTCACTTCCTGAGTTGAAGAGACAGAGCTGAGAATCAAGGAGGCCAAGGCAGCTCAAGTTCATAGGATAGAGTCACACTAGGAGAACCCCAGAGATCTGTGGAGATCCAGCTCGGGTGTCCGGCCGAATGAAGAAACTACCCAAGGTTGAGGAAAAAAAAACCACCAGAAACAGCAGCATGACAGGCCCTGTATCTGCAGATTCACATTGACTGATTCAACCAACCGCAGATCAAAAATGTTTTTTAATGGTGTCTGTACTGAATATGTACAGACTTGTTTCCTTGTTATTTTCCCCTAAATAACTATTTTCATAGCATTTACATTGTATTAGGTATTATAAGTAATCTAGAGGTGATTTAACATACATAGGAGGGTGTACACAGATTTTATGCAAACACTCTGCTATTTTATACAGGGGCTTTGAGCATCTGCAGATTTTGGTATCTGTTGTAGGGGAAGTTCCTAGAAACAATCCCCCAAGGATACAACCAGACAATTGAATATCCTCTTTTCACCTGCCTGCCATCGAATTTAGAAGAGTTGGTTCTTTGAATTGGTGGAAGTGGGAAATATTTTAATAGGATAGTAAAAATAAAGGGCAAAAAAATACCCCACTGAATTTCATTAAAATAACCATCTTTAAGAGGCTATTCCTATATAAAATATAGTCACTCACTTCACAGACTTCAATCTACTATTTCAGTGGCAGATAGACAGCAAACATATGAAGTATGTGGTACTTTCAAATAAAAAGCTTTTAGTGCTACTTTCATTTTAACAAAATTACATTTCTGAATAGACTATATTAAACTAGTATTTCTAGCTTAACTTAAACCTCTACCTGAAAACTAAAATTTCTGAGATATAACAAAATGTTGTTATAGAATAACTCGGAAGACACTTCAAGGCTCAAAGGTTCTGGGAACCGGGCTCCCTAATCCCAGTGATCACTTGCATGATTCCCAGATTTACTGGTTTACTGCCCCCTTTTCAGAAAAAGAAATTACTCAGTGCCCATCACCCCTTATTTTTATTCAATACACACATACACACACACACACACACACACACACACACACACACACACACATACACTTGCACCTGAGGCTACTATCTCCCAGCTGGATCCCCTTTTTCAAATATACGCATCCCCTGCGATTTGGGAATCTATGCAACGTTGCTCTAAGGATCAAATTCACAAATCTTAGAGTCAGTACCACACGGCCCTCTAGTGGCCAGTGTTCACCACTGCAACCTCATTTTGGTCCATCTTAATTCCAACAATCTCCCTGGGGGATAAATACCACCCTCCTCCTCCTCCTCCTCCTCCTCC
>PVJS01013741.1:0-41567 GCA_004027185.1 Glis glis | reverse complement strand
CACACACACACACACACACACACACACACACACACCACATCAAGTCAAAATGATGGACATTAGCTTCCAATCGCTGTTAAGAGCTCACCAGGTCAATCACAATTACATGCATCTCAGAATGCACAGCACAGAGCAAGCCTTCTCCCAGACAACGGTCCTGGCCCTACTGCACACCTGTGCTGCTCTCACATCCAATGGCTTGCAGGAGCCTGTAGGCGAGCAGCCAATCATTAAGAGCCTTGACCTACTCACTCCTCCCCACCTCTGGTGCATCTCTCAGAATAAAACGATTATCACCCTGGCGCTACCCCAACCAAAATCTCATCCATAAACACACTCCTTGCTCTCTTTCATTAATTTCTCAGCAAATATCCCTTTCTTCACTCCTTAAACAGAACCACTCAAATAGTGGGAGAAAAGTAAGGAAAAGTTCAGAAACCAGAAAAATGATCTACAAAATCAAATTTGAATCCACAGATATTGTAGGTTAGGATGATGTGAGCAAGGCAGGCGAAGCAGGTATACAAAAAATAGCATAGCACCTGAGATAAATAATATCCTAATAGAATATTTTTAATAGAATTTAATGCAAAAATATCCATCGTGAACAAAATATCAAAGTTTTAAATAGCAGAACTCAACAGTGTTACCATGTGCTATTTTGAAGCTTAAGGCAAAAGGAGAAAAAACCTGTAATATTTATTCTGTCTTTATTAAAACTTTGAATCTTTCATTCATTGTGAATTCTTTTTGCAGTAATTTTGATTTTTAAAAATATTTTTATGAAAATGCCACTCATCTCAATTTCTGAGTTTTTTTTTTGCACCTGAGGCAAGTACCTCGCTTATCTCAGCCTTGTCCCTTGCCTGCTCCAAATTACCCACAATCCTTGTATCACTAGAAAGAACAAAGACATTGCCTTCTGATATAGTCTTCCAGAATATTGCTACCCATGTTGTTAAAAAGAAAAAAGAAAAAAAAAAAAACAAGAGTCCCTATAATTAATACAAAAGGAATGGAGGCTGGTTCTTACATGAGTATTCTTAAGCTGGTTAACTATTTCTCTCATTTTTTTCTTCAAGAGAGATTGTGATTGAAAAGCCCCATATTTAACATTAACTTCTCCATTTCTGCTGTATGTCAGGTCTTATTTGGAGACAAGGTCCTTTTAAATTAGTAATTTCTGGTCTTTATACCATCAAAGACTACTTCTCCCCATCTTCAACTAGGACCTGGCTTTTGAAAAAAAATGTTTGCCAAACATTTGTTGATAACACTTAATAACTTCTGTCCACCATGAAATAGGCCAAGATATCTATACCTGTAATACTCGCCAATTACATCTTCTGATCAATGGGAGAGAACTCGTGATTGCTAGACTGAGCTGACCAAGACAGAAATACTCCACCTTCAAGTTAGTCTGCTCGGCTTCATCAAGGGCATGAAACTTTTGGAGGAAATTTTGAACTGTTGAGAAGTTTTCAAAAAATAATCATGATGAACTATTATTTAGAAGGAGTGACAGAGGTATACCATGTTTTCACCTAGGTTTACAAAAAGATAATTGGTTGGCACACTAGTAACAAGGTTGCAAACGTGTAATTTTTTTCATTTAAAGTTGAAGTCCACATCTCCATTACCAACTTCCTAGTCTCGTTGGGGGCCTAAGGACTCCTTAAGTCAAAAATGCTGTTTTATTGAAAATAAATAAGCTATGAGAGAGCAGACTGAGAGACAACTGACAGGCAGCACAGTGAGTTTCTGAGCAAATGTTCATAAATAGAATGCTCATAAACATATAGCAAATAGGCCAACGAGCCAATGGCCACTGGCCAAAGCTTGATATAATCCTTTATGGAAATATTTCCAGACACTTTAAAGGTTGTCTACTAGAATGTAAGCTCCCTGGGTTGCAGAAACCACCTGTGTATCCCAGTATCCTACAGAGGACCCTCCCAGGACAGAATTACCATATATTTGTTAAAAATTGAATGAGCTGCCGGGCGTGGTGGCGCACGCTTGTAATCCCAGTACTTTGGGAGGCGGAGACAGGAGGATCCGGGTTCGCGGCCAGCCTCAACTCTCTCTTTCTCTTTTTCCCCATCTCTCTTTCTCTCTCTACCTAGTGAGGCCCTCCGCAACTTCGTGAGACCTGGTTTCAAAATAAAATATAAAAAAATAGGGCCGGGGTGTAGCGCGGAGGTAGACCGCCCCTGGGTTCAATTCCGGGTACCGAAAAAAAAAATGAATGAGCTCCTTATTTCACTACCATTGTTTTAATGGGTAAATTCACTTTAAGGGCATTGGGACTGGAGAAATGTGCCTTTGAGTCATATAGAGGTATCTAATAGGAGCAGAACCTTGGGCCCATGTTTTATAAAGATACTCTGTCAAGAACAATTATTAAGCGGCATTATGGAGCCCTTCAATCAGTCACATCTTTTGGTTAACCCAGCAGGAATGTGTTCCTCAGGTTCTTCCCCTTGTATTTGTCTCACTTGGACACTAATTTCTTGTTCTAGATAGTATTCAATCCTGACCACACACTTATTTTTTCTTCATTTTTTTGCTGTAGCACTCCATCTTGTACTGACTGTCTCTCCGACACTCAAATTTACTCTTAGTCCTGCGTTTAACCTCACCTTCTTCACCCACCCCCACCTTGCACACATTTTGGTCCAATGTAGATAACTTTTTAGACAGTTTTTTAGTTGGTCTTCACAAAAAAAGCCACAGTTGTCATTGACCCCATTTTCAGGATGGAGAAACTGAGGGTCAGAGAGGTTGTCATGGCCCCAGATCTTAGAAAGTGATAGATCTGGGATTCAGAACCAGGACTCCTTTCCCCAAGGTGAGCACTTTCTCATTAACTTGAATGTGTAAAGAATTCTTTTATATCACCAAGGACTTCAGCCTGGTGTATGACATGTAGCTGCTTAAAGCCTAAGAGATGATATAAGCTCTATAGGAAAGTTCAGATGATACTGGAGACTCCTATATCTCTTTGTACCTATGGAATAAAATTGTAATTCTTTAGCAAGATACTCTAGTCTTCCCTTATCTGCAGTTTCACGTTCCAAGGTTTCAGTTATTTGTGATCAACTGTTGTCTGAAAACATTAAATGGAAATTTCCATAAATAAGAGACTCATCTGCTTTAAATTGCATATCATTCTGAGTAGCATGATGAAATTTCACCCCACCCCACTCCATCTCACCTGGGGCATGAATTATCTCCTTATCCAGCGTATCCTTACTAAATAGGTGTCCCGCCTGTTAGTCACAGAACTGTCTTGGTTATCAGGTTGACTATTGTGACTTGTGTTCAAGTAATTCTTATTTTACTTATTAATGGCCCCAAATCACCAGAGTAGTGGTGCTGGCAATTTGGATCTTTCAAAAACAATCAATCACATGATTCCTTTAAGTGAAAAGGTACAAGTTTGTCATAGGTATATAGACAGGATAAAACATAGTATAAATACTTTAGTATTATTTACCCCCCACTGGGGGCCTTGCAATGTATTCCCTGAGGATACAGAGGGGGATAATCTATACAAGAGCCTTGTCGTTGGGCTTGTCTGACTCTCCAGCTTCTTTTCTGTTACTCACACAGTGCCCAGCCACACTGCCCTCACAGGATTCCTGACCCTCCATCTTCATGCCTCTGGGTCTTTGCAGATGCAGTTCCATCTGCAATGTTCTTCACATCCTGTTTACCTGGAAAATTCCTCATCCTCCTAGATGAGGAGCTTGAACATGACTTATGCAACTTTCTCAGAGTGAGGCTTGCTCACATACAGACCTACACACTGATCCTTTAGCAGCTTCCCATTTCTCTCAGCATAAAGTCCAGATCTTTCTACATAGCAGTCAAGGCCCTTCAGTCCTCCCTTTTTCCATACCAATGATGGCCTCTCACACTGTACTGTTCTCTGTACTCAAGGACTTTCAGTTTCACGTACACATCGCCATCTCTTTCTCCTCCTGGCTTTTTTTTTATGTTTTTATTGGTGCATTGTAGTCTCACATCACAATGAGTATCAGTTTGGTGTTAACATACATACACACAGCTCTTGGTGTCCCTCCCCCCCACATGTAGCACTGAGAATGATGTTGGTATAATCTCATATATACACATTGTTTATGACAGTAATTCTATAGATTCACTTCTACGAGGGAAGGGGAAGGGGAAGAAAGAAGTGAATCCTCCTGGCTTTTGCACGCACAGATCCCTCTGCCCTCCTTATCTGCTTGGGTAGGAAAACCACACTTCAGTCTTCAATGAGATATCACTGACATGGCACTTCCTTTGAGAAGCCCCCGGGCACCCTTGGTGCCAGTCATCCTCACGACCTGAGTGCTTCCACCATCCTCCCCAGTGGTAAGTACTCCTCACTGACAAGTGCTTAGTGGCTGACTCTTCCAACGTGGCCCTTATTTTTCTTCTTTGATCCACTCTCTACTTGTTCCAGAAGAGAGCCCATGATTGCGTTCTTGTTGATTTAGAGATCCATCTCCATCTTTGTAATCACTATTTTATAAAGTGTTGGGTGCTAACTCAGGCTCGCGTTCTATCCACTCACTCATCCATTCTTTTTTTTTTATTCACTCATTCAACAGCTATGGAATCCTTTCTCTGTATGTGCTAGTTACTATTTTAGGTAATGAAGAGAATGGGTGCAGCCTCTGTCTTCAAAGCTTTCATTCTAGTGAGAGAGTCAGATCAGAATAAAAGAGATAAGTACACAATGTAGTAAGTATATGCTCGTGATGAATGCTATGAGGAAAAACGTGGCTATGATATTGCTCATGCTCTTCTGGACATCCCATTTAATCTCTCTGCAACTCCATGTCACAAAATGACCTTATAAAAAGGCACAAATAGTATCTGCTCTAAATAACTAGCAGGATTGCTATGAGTCTGGATATGAAGGGATAGGGAGGCACTATTGGAAAACATGTATATGCTTTTGTTATTATTTTAATTTTGATGGAATGTGGTCTTTATTTACCTGCTCTAAGTGCCAACACGTGCATTTACGAAAAAAGATCCATCAGTCATTTAGATATTTGAAAGTGAGCAAATGTCTGGCTGACAGCTCCAGTCGTCTGAGTGTTTGGTTAACCTATCTGCATGCTGTGCACTTGAAAGCATCGACCTCTTGGATTGTTATTATTTTCCTTATAGTAGTGAGATAATGGTGATTTTCCTGTCTAAATGTAAATTTTAAATGGGCATTTTCACTTTGGAAAACAAGCTAAGCAGGGATGTCCATCTCACATAAAATGTTATTTATATCTCAATGCAGCTCATTTTTATTTGGGACATATGTGAATGCCAGCAATGTGTGGGAGAACATTAAATCATTCCCCATGAAACTTAGGAACCAAATTTAATTCTGCAACTGCTTGCAAAATTAAAAAAAGGCAACATAAGTTTTTATAAGTTTTATGAAGGATTAGTACATGAAAATAAACCAAGCCATGTCTTTTCTATATTGCATTTGCTAAAGAAGAGTATCCACCACTTGAAAGGTGCCTAGGAGTGAGGTGACAAAATAGAGAGTGGGGGTGGGTACAGGCCTCTTCATTTTACAAATGTCTTTGTAATGTTATGATAGTATGTGAACACATGCTTGTGGTCATTCGGAGAGTATTTAAAAGGCTCAAGTTCCTCTTACCTGCTTCCCTCCCCCACAACAGCCCAAGTTTGAAGTAATTACTGTTATCAACTTGGCCTGTATCCTTATAGTCCTTTTAAATATGTAATTATAAATGTATGCATACATTCTTATATAAATAGCACACTATACATATTTCCTAGCATGTTTTTTTCTAAACATGTCCAAGAAACCTCCCCATACAGAGACTCAGAGTTCTACCATGTTCTTTTTCACTGTTGTGTAGTATTATATAATGTGTATTATATAACCCACCATAGTTTATCTACACTAATCCTGGTGGGTGGACAATTGGGCTATTTCCAACATCTTTATGTTTCATATGCTTTCCTAATGCACATATGTGCATATTTCTCCAAGGTATACCTTCAGAGGTATAATTTTGGTTTTAGGGTCATTAACTTCTTTTTTCCATTTAATTTTTAATTTATTTTTATTTTTATCTTCATTTTATTTTATTTTTGGTACTAGGTATTGAATCTAGGGGCATTCTGCCTCTGAGCCATAGTCTCAGCCCTATTTTTATTTATTTTGAAAAAGGGCCTCACTAAGTTGCTGAGTGTCTTGCTAAGTTGCGGAGGCTCTCCTGGAATCTGCAATCCTTCTGTCTCAGTCTCCCAAGTATTGGGATTATAGGAGTGCACCACCACACCCGGTTCTCCATTTAAATTTTAATAGACACCGCAGACTTGACCATCAATAACAGGGCACCAACAGGATCCATTCCAGTTAATGGGCATCTCTATGCCACTGTAGGGATGAACTGGGTGGGGAAGGAGAAGCTGGTGCCCTCTAGCTCTCTGGAAGCTATGAACACACACTCAGAAGGTGAGTCCTAAGGTGGTGGAAGGAGTTTAGCTGGCGACAGTTCTCTCCATCTTATTTCACTGGAGTTAGTTCCTCCTTTATGCTACTTTTCTTTTTTTTAATTTTGGATTTTAGCTGCCTCTAGATCTCTAATATTAGGGATCCTTTGGACCTATAGCTCCTTTGACTCTAATGAAATAGTCCTTTGGAATTAATAGCAACTACCATTTATTAAGTGACACACACTTCATACATACTATCTCAGGTAATCTTCAAAATAACGGTGAGGTAGGTACTCCTTTGATCTACATTTTGTAGATCGGGATACAGTCAAAGAGGTGTGTGATGATTATAACATATACCAAGGGGTAGAGTAAAAATTTGTGTCCATGTTAGGTGAGTCCAGTGCCATTTCCGGGGCTGTGAGCATCCAGCCTCTATTGCAAGCAATCACTCCCTTCTCTGCCCTCCCTCCTAAGGCTCTTTTTTTCTGTCTCCTTTGTATTGGGCACTGCTTTCTCCACTGTATTTTTTTATTTGTGAATAGGATTCATCTTATCTTTGAGACTGTTAGCTTCTCAAC
The DNA here is from genome assembly GCA_004027185.1 of Glis glis. Classification (NCBI taxonomy): domain Eukaryota; kingdom Metazoa; phylum Chordata; class Mammalia; order Rodentia; family Gliridae; genus Glis; species Glis glis. The sequence goes on along the minus strand of PVJS01013741.1, from coordinate 34,494 downwards.
TGAAAGATGCATAGCTGAGTCATCTCTGTTTCTATCATCGGTTCAAAAAATACAATACCTCGAACACAGTAGGAATTCAATAAATATATTTTGAAGGAAAGACATACTCACCAGTCAGCCTCAAAAAATTTCTCCCATGCAATCAAAAATCACTGAGTGTCCCCAAGCTGAATATGACAATGTTCTTTATGGATCACCCACTGTGACTCTTTCCTGGAGCTAATTCCCACACTGAACCTCCAGACATGGATGGATTCTAATCCCATTTATGCTATCAGGAAACACTTGCCTTATGTCCCATCCCCTTAGAACTTCACTCATGCAGGGTCTAATGCCCAATGTGAGTTATTTTATTTGATGCCTCAATTAGAATTTATTTGCCTTAATTGGTCAATTGAAGCCTTTTAAGACCTGCTGCTCCCATCGATGCTCTATTTCCAATTGTTTATTCCAAGTCTGCCTGTTCTAGTATTTAACCTCTTTCTAAATTTGGGGGTATACCTTTATTCTGCCTTCCCACTCAGCTTCTAATGGAATGCCAAAATGACTATCATGCTTCCTGTCAGCTCCATCTCTGGACACCATCTCTTGAGTCACTTTCCAGTCCACAGTCAGCTTCCCAAGGGTGAATCACAGCCTTCCCATGACTAACTGAGCCCTCAAGATTCCAGCTCACACCCAGAATCCTGGGCTCTTTCTTATTTAGATGGGAATTTGAGTAATACCCAGCAACCACTGTAACAAGTACTACCAGTGTACTATTTAAGGAAGTAGCTCTCATGCCAAGACACTAAAGCACCACTTTCCCCTCTGCCTATCTCCAGCCTGTTCACTCTGAAAGCTATCCTGCCTTTCCCAACTGTCCTCAACAATTATTAGGAACATGATTAAACTTTTTTTATCGCCCCAAATAGTATTAAATTGCACATGGTCTCATTGTGTTTTATGTGATTTATTGTTTTCCTAATTAAGCTAAAGTATCTTAAAGCAGGGATTATATTATGATATTTTCCTTCATCATCATCATCATCATGATGGCAAATGTTCATTTCACTTCTGCGAAATGCTTTACATGAATCAATTCGATCTTCACAGGAACACTGGGATAGATGCTGTCATTAGAATCATTTTTGCTGATGAGAACACAGAGGCATAGAGAGGATACGTAGGCTACCCAGGATCACATGGATACTGTGTTGTGAAACAGGTATTCAGATATGGGCATCCTGGTTCTAGAGCTTATGAGCTTAACCACTGAGACCTCTTCTTCCATGTGATCCCTTTATGGTACTGAAAACAGCTGAGTACATAAATATTACACAATAAGCGCTCATTATCTGCTTGATGTACAATTTGACACTAGTGGTCCTTTCAGTGTCATTAAGTCCACTCAGATCATCTTAAGACTCAATTGCACATGGCCTGATTACATAACACAGGCCTGGCAGGGAGGAAGGGGCCAGGCAGGAATCATATTTGCTCGCAATTCTTCACAGCAAAGGAAACACCCGACAGAGTGAAGAGACAACCTACACAATGCAAGAAAATATTTGCAAAACATTCATTTGATAACGAGTTAGTATTCAAAATGTATAAGGAACTCAAGCAACTGAATAGTAAGAAGACAAATAAGCCAATTTAAAACTGGGCTAAGGTCCTGAATAAATAGTACTTAAAAGAAGGCATACGATGTCCAAAAACTATACGAAAAATATTCTCAACATTCGGAATCATCAGAAAAAAATGGATATTAAAACCACAAGGAGATATCACCTCATTCCTGTTAGAATAGGTGTAATAAAAAACACAAAAAATTAACAAGTATTGGTGAAGATGTGGAAAAAAGGGAACCCTTGTGCACTGTTGGTGGGAATGTAAATCAGTACAGCTATTATGTAAAACATTTGGCATAATGTTCTCAAGAAACTGAAAATAGAATGACTACATGATTCAGGAATCTCACTACTGAGTATATATCCAAAGGAAAGGAAATCAGTGTGTTGAAGAAACATACACTTGCATGTTCACTGCACATAGTTCACGGTAGCCAAGATATGCAAACAACCTCAGTGTCCATGAGCAGATGAGTGGATAAAGAAAATACGGCATATACACATGATGTAATGCCCTCCAGCCTTAAAAACAGAAAGGAAATTTGTTATTTGTAACAACAGCAATGGACCTGGAGGACATCATTCACTGAAAGAAATCAAACACAGAATGATGAATACTGTCTAATCTCACTTCTATGTAGTATCTGGGAGCGGAGAGTAAAATGGTGGTTACCAAAGACTGGGCGGGGAGGGGAGAGGGACTGGGGCTCTGTTGGTCAAAGGACACAGAATTTCATTTAAACAGTGTGAGCAAATTCAAAAGATCTGTTGTGCAACATGGTGACTCTAATTGAAATCCATAGATTGTATACTCGAAAATTGCTAAGACATATTTTAAGATAACTATGTGAGACAATGTATATGGTAATTAGCTTGATTGAACTATTCCACAATGTATACATGCATCAAAACATTATGCTGTACACAGTAATTATAGACAATTTTTACTTATCAACTTAAAAAATAGATTGGCCCACAAGAGCTACAGAAGCATGGAGAGGCAAACTCAGAGGCAGAAATTGCCAGAAAGCTGGTCTGGCTGGAAAGTCACTGAGTTTGACAAGACATCATAGTGCAGATGACTCAGACAGGCAAGCTCAGAAAATGGGCTTGAAGGAAGGCCGTCTGAGCCGGCATCCCAGTGCACAGAGTGCCTTCCTCATGGAACTATTGTGAAGCTCTGCGAGCCAATTCTTTTCAAGTGCTTAGCACAGTCACGGGCAGAGGAGGTACACTGTATGTGTTAACTGCTCTATTCTTCAGATTCATTACAATGGAGAATACTCTCTCTCTCTCTCTCTGATACCTGGTTTCCTGACTCATGTGTGGACCATGGCAATAGGGAATGAAGCACAGTGGATATTCAGAGTTCGGCATCTTTTCCTTGGGCTCGGGCAATCAGAGGCCATTTGGTTTTAGTGAGGTTGGCCCAGGCGCAGGAGAACCAAATTTAGGGAGGACACTGGGCCCTAAACCTAGAGATCCCAAGGTCCCTATATAGTTATGACAACAGAAAGGGATGCGCTCTGCATAGGGAGAAGGACTCCTCATCAGAACCAGGGTGCAAACTGGGGACTTGGTTCCAGACACAGGTGAAATCTTATTCGGTTGAGGCACAGGTCTACAGTGAGAAAGCAGCAAGGATGCTTTGGAGCAGAGCTCAATACACAAGTTGGGGTGGCTTAATTCAGCCCCGCCTCTGCTCAGGGGGACCCCAGCGAACCATGAGCAGGCTGAAATTGCAGGTATGGATCACTGACACCCAAGGTAGGAGAGGGCTAGGAGTCAGCCTGCTCCTGGGCCACACTGCCTGGGCTGCTTCGCTGTCCCATCTGGGCCTCCTCCTGTGGGTGAGCAAGCAGGCTGGCACCATGCTCTTTGCTGAAGGCAGGCACATGGCAGGTGACTAACCCCAGGGAATGGAAGTCAAGCTGTCATGCAGCGCAGCCCACGGTGCAGAGCTCTAAGGCAAGCCTGGGAACCTCGAGGGCCGCAGCAGTGGGGCACCCATCCTCTGAGCAGGTAGCCTCGATTCACACAGCACGAGAGCCATAACATGGCGGGAGATCCACAGAAGGCTTTTCAATGTCTGTTTTTTAAAGTGGTTAGCAAAGCAGGGGAGAAACTGTCAGAGATCTACGATGAAGAGTTTAATCCAGAGAACCAGCCAAGAGGTGAAAGGAATCAGAAAAGAGGAGACAGGGGAAGAAAAGGCTTTGGGATTTTGGGAAAGAAAAGCAAAAATGGTAAGAAAGAAAAAGAAAAAAACACAAACCTGTCACATACCAGAAACTGCTCAAGTCAACATTTCCATTTTCCAAGTGGCTGCTGCTTTTTAAGGCATATTTATTTCCTTGATAGAAAAGCCCAACTCTTCCACGCACTTGACAAACTTCTACTTGGTCTTAACCCTAGCTCAATGTTTCCTTCCTTTAGACAATGCCATGCCCTGTCTGGTCACTGTTTTCTTTCTTTTTTATTGGTGCATTATAATTATACATAATTGTGGGATTTACTGTGATATATTTGTACATGGACCAAGCATTATTTGGTTTATTTCATTCTCCTGTACTCCCCTACTCTGCCCATCCCCTTCCTCTAACCTATTGGCATATCTCCTTGGTTTCCACAAGGTCCCTTTTCTTTCCTTTTTTTTCTTTCTAGATTCCACATATGATAGAGAACATGTGATCCTTGACTTTCTGAGTCTGGCTGATCTCACTTAGCATGATGTTCTCTAGTTCCATCTATTTTCCTTCAAATGACATGCTCTTGTTTTTGTTAGATGCCACATTCGTAATAGTGTATTTACAAATATAATGTAGTGAATTATAGACTCCATGTATTATAGCCACCCATAATTTCCTTGGGGATGTCCTTTATATACCCAGGACTTGCCATAGTTCCTGGCATATAAAAGGGGCTCAATTTATGATTTCTGAGTGAATAGTGAATGCAAGAATGAATAAAGGAAGGAAGGGGAAAATGCAGGAAAGAAGGAGGAAAGGAAGTAGGGAAGGAAAGAAGGAGGAAAGGAAATAGGGAAGGAAGGAAGGACCTTTATGCCTAAAACATAGGGCACACAGAGGGAAGGCAGGAAGTGAGACTCTAAAGGTGTCTGAGTATGCCATGCTCGTCAAGTGGGCCAAACTTAGCATTTGCACTTTAACTCACTGGCAAAGTGGTATAATCGCAGGTTGTAAAGTAAAATAATGTTCTGAAGAGCTACTCCATATGCCATCCCCTAAGAGTTCTCTCTACCCTATGCCATTACTCTCACTTCTTTGTCCCCTACTTCAAACTAATGTTCTGCACCCAAAGATTTAGCATACACATCCTCATTCGAAGCCAGCAAATCTCCACTTCTCCAACAAACAGTCTTCCAATGACCTCCCATCAGATTTTTCATTATCTCAGTACTATATTATTTACACCTATTCTAATCTTGCACTCATGCACTTGGCCCTTGGGATAACAATTTTCCCTAAGAGATAGATGTAGTCTTCAGAGCCATGAACACCTGGGTTCAAATCCTGGCTTGTCCACTTGAAAGCTTTCTAAGTTCCACTAAATTACTTTCTATCTCTGAATCTCAGTCTCTTCAGCTCTATCAGGATGAGGTATGATATTGATCCACGTGGATTTTGTAAGAACTGAAGGCTATTATAAGTTTTAGATATATACTAAGCGCTCACTGTTGGTTAGTCAATATTGGTTTTAAAATAGTAATAGTAGGTTTGTTTCTTATGGCCTGGTGTACTCCCTGGGACAGGGGACTGTCTTCTCTTTGTTTTGTTTCTATTTTTCCTACTTTCCCCTCTCCTGACCTCATTTCTCCCTCCTCCCTTCAGGCTGTCTGGCAGCTCTCTGAGTGCTTTGATGCAGAGTCCAGGTTTTGCATGATGGTTTCCTGTTCCACTCTGCCCGTGCTCAGGAAATACCACTGCTCAGGGAATACCACTGCCATCCACCCAGTTCATGAGCAAGAACTCGGACCTCCTTCTGACTCATCGTTTCTCTTTACCCCGCCATATGCAATTCATCAGGCTCTGTTGATCCACACCCTGAACAGCTCCTGATTCTGTCTATTGCTCTCTCTATACACACTTCAGCAGGAGGCCTCTATCTCTTACCTACTCTGCCACCAGAGTCCGTGACTGCCCTTCTCAAGGTCACCTGTCTCTCTTTTTCCTCCTCACTATCAGTCAATTCTCCAACTCTGTAACTAGAGGGGTCTTCTTAAAGTGCAGACATGATCATGTGCAATCCCCAGCCTAAGACTCTGTCATGGCTATGATAATGTGAACCCCCCCCCCCAGCCCAAAGCCTTCTCATTGTTCTTAGGACAAATATGCAACTTGTTAACATGGTTGTCCTGAATCATGCTTACTATCTGTGCTGGAGCTATACTGGCTTTGTATGAGGTCCCCTCTTTGCACACCCTGTTGTCTTTTCTTCCAACTAGCTCTCCAAAGAAAAAAGCCTTGTACAATACTCACCAAGTGCTGTGTGCATGTATGTCCCTGTCACTCTGAAGTTCATTATGATAGGAGACTACAATGCACCAATAAAAAAAAAGTATATTTAAATAAAAGAAAGTTAAATCCTGAGCTCTGAATTAGGAAGGTCTCTTTTTGGTTCAGGATATTGTAAGTCAATGACATAAAACACTGTGTGAAGACAAGTCTCAGAAAAAAGGGCCAGCCTGGCATACTACAAGAGGAAAGTGATAGATGGTAGAGCTGGGTGCCTAAAAGCACTTCACTTTTCTAAATGTGCCCTGTCAACACCAAGGGAACAGACCCAGCAAGGCTTATGTTGGTGGATGCACGATGAAGTAGAATATTTATCTTCATGCTCTTGGGCTGCAGACCATTCAGCATTAGAAAACACCACCAAGTCTGTCTCCTAACATGCCTGAGGCCCTTGGAGTGAGGAGGAATCTGATTTAATGAGCAAGTTACACCATCTGTCAACAGGACTGCTGAGCAAGAATTCAGCAAACAGCAGCTACCAACAACCAAGGAGCAGAACATGTGGGCACCAATCCTGCAAGAGGTAGCCGTGGCTCGCTGGTCGAGGAATCATATATACCCGAACTACTCAAGCTGGGAGTGACAGGTGATATCTGTGTGTCCATGTTCACAGTCCAGCCAGCCTTGGGGTTTTCTGAGTGGCTGCTTAATGAGCCACTGCAGAGGAGAGCTTCCAACCTGGAACAGGTCCTGGAGGGCTACCTCTGTCGCCCTCTCTGACGCTTATACATTTTGTCAAAAGGCTCCAAGGGGTAATGTAAGCAATACCATTGATCAAAGTAGTCATGTAGTTCTGGGTAAAGGAAAAGAGGAAAATGAGGAGTGTATGTATATGCATGTTCCTTATGAAATATGAGTTTTAAAATTGAAATCATCTAGGAGAATAAATTTTGTACCTAGATCAGTGACAGCAACATGGGGGTTGTTCTTACTTTCAGTTGTAAAATAATCTTTTATCAAATGAACTGGAAATTATCCAAACGAGGGGTTTTCCCTTCAAAATCAGCTACCTTGGAGAGTCATGTAGTTCTTTATCTGCATTTCCATAGCTCATTCTACCTACTAAATTTTGAGGTTCACGCCCTACATGGGTTTTTTTTTTTTTTTTACATATTTGAATCCCAAGCCCCTAGGTCAGGGCATGGAGCACAGGCAGGCAGGGTGGCAAAGTGCGTGGACACAGGGGTCAGATGGCCTGAGTGTCAAATTCCAGGTTTCTCACCTACCCCTGTGAATTTTAGTCATATTTCCTAAGCCTCAGTTCTATCATCTATTTTTTAATTTTATTTATTTATTTATTTATTTTTTGCGGTACCGGGGATTGAACCCAGGGGTGTTCTATCTCCGCGCTACACCCCCGGCCCTATTTTTTTATGCTTTATTTTGAAACCAGGTCTCACGGAGTTGCGGAGGGCCTACTAGGGAGAGAGAGAGAGAGAGAGAGAGAGAGAGAGAGAGAGATATCATGCGCACGCGCATGTGCACTGAGGTTGGCCGAGAACCAGGATCCTCCGGTCTCCGCCTCCCAAAGTACTGGGATTACAAGGGTGCGCCACCACGCCCGGCCAGTTCTATCATCTATAAAGTGGAGATAATAATTTTCCCTACCTCTGGGGATTGATGTGATAAAATTAAATAGGGCATATAAATTACTTAGCATCATCTTCTTTGTGTGTGTGTGGTATGTGTGTGTGGTACTGGGAATTGAACCCAAGGGCATTCTACCTCTGAGATATACCCCCAATCCTATTTTATATTTTATTTTGAAAGAGGGTCTCACTAAGTTGCAGAGGCCCTTGCTAAGTAGCTGAGGCTGGCCACGAACCTATGATCCTCCTGTCTTAGCCTCCCAAGTACTAGGATTACAGGCGTGTGCCACATGCCTGGCTTTAGCATTATCTTTAACACATAAGAAGCAATCAATTAATGTTGACTACTAATATGAGATATTCAGTTTTTTTAAAAAATGTCCATTCCAGTATAATACCTTCATATATAAATTATTGAGATTCCTCTTCTGGATTTATTTGGCTATCCTAACTCCAGGTGATTTTTCCTCTTCAAATCCTCCTTAGTGTGGATTTTGGTGGAATTTGCTATGTAGAGATCACTGAAAATCTCAACAGTGTCTATGAACTCTTGACTGTTAGCTTTGCCTTATTCCTCATTTTCCTTTGTAGCCATAAAATATTTCACCGTGCTTGGCACTCAACTCCAGTAAATATGTATTTAGTGAATAGAACATTTGTTGAATGAATCATGGAATGGATAAAGCAAGTGAGCAAACTCAATAATCACAGGAATTTCAATCTGTGGGTTGGCCCAGCCCACCTTTGAGACTCTTAGGATGTTCTCACAAGGCAGAGAGGTATAACCCGAAGAAATGGATGTGGGAAAGAACTTTCCTGGCTTTCCTTCCATGCTGCAGCACTAGACATTCGACGTGCTTACTGGCTTCCCACTCACATTGTGAATGCCTATCCTATGCGTATTGGTTTTTCCTATTGCTGCTATGACAAATTACTACAAACTTAGAGGCTTAAAAATAGCACCAATATATTTTCTAACAGTTCTGGAGCTCAGAAGTTTGAAACAAGTTCTAGGAGGTTAAAATCCAGGTGTCAGTCAGTCTGCCCTTCTGGAGTTTCTAGGGGAACACCGATTTCTTTTCCTTTTCCATGTACTAAAGAACTCACACACCACTCAGCTCATGACCCCCTTCCTCCATCTTCAAACACATCAATCCAACATCAGCTTCTATCATCATATCTTTTTATTTTTTTGACTCTGAACTTAGTACCTTGGTACCTACCCCTTATAAGCTGGTAGGTATGGGGTAAGTTAACTTCTTCCGCATCTCAGTTTTCTAATCTACAAAATGGAGATACAAGTAACCACTTCAGTGATTTGGAGAAGAGACAGAGGCATCCAGATTAACTTAGTGAAGGACACACAGCTTTTGAGACGTAGGCTAAGGTTTGAACTCTGATCTGAGTGTAGAGTCTGAGATTGACCACCACAGCAACATCCAGTCTTCATTACAAGTGGCTTGGGGTATGCTCTCAACATTTTATAGAAGAGTGAAACCCAGAGAGGTTAAGTAACTGGTCCAACTCACCAGGTCACTGACTGCTGGAGTCAGGATTTGAATCAAGCTCTCAAACAAGTAGAACATATAAAATTGAGAAGGATTTAAATATATTGTTTTGAAAAATCACCTTGTCTTACAAATGGATGAACTAAAAACCATGTGAAAGACTTCTAAATAATGCAGAGGAGAATGTGGCATTGGGTGAAAAGCAGTCTTAAGTCAGATGTACTTTTGCTTTCTAAACTAATGGATATCCCGAGACTATTTAATTTAATATAAACAACTAATGGTTGTAAAGTGCTTTAAAAAACAGCAGCAATAATCAAAATTTCTCTTCTTATCCCTTCCCAAATGTCTGCATTGGTCTGTATAGATTGAGAAGTTGAAAACTGAAGTCTACAAAGAGAGCCCCATAAAATATTCTCTTTCTCTCCTTCCCCTTATACCTACTATTGTGAAGGGCGGTGTCATTTACCAACACCTGGTTTAAATGATTTCACTGCAGTTTCTTCTGGGCCTTTTTTTACTAAGTGCTTAGCACCTAAATGGTATCCCAAAGCATTGTTTGTTATTCCAGTTTTCTGGGAAGATTCCATCAGCCTCCCTTCAGGCCTTTATTATAACTTAGGACAGGAGGCTTTATCTGTTGGAGCCCTTACTTGTAAATAACAGAATCTCTTCAAGACTAGTGTAAGTAGAAAAGGAATTCATTAAGGTATTTGTGGTGCTCATTGAAGCTAAGGGTGGGCCAAAGAATTGGAATTGAAGGCTATATTTATGTTATGCTATAGCTTTAAAAAAGACCCTGGCTCTTGTCATTCTGGGAGGAAATAGCCAGATCCCATTACTGATGTGGGCTTAAACCTAGCTTTTACTCATTCTGAGTGTAAACTACATGACTTTTCAGAGCATTTGACCACAGTTTTGTGTTTTAATAGTTAAATAAAATGGAATACGAACAAGAACTTCCTTGTAGGGTTAAAAGATTAAATGGTACAAATGGAGAGCTCTCTGCACAGTGCCTGTTAGCGTCTAATATTATGAACAGTTAAGTGCCTGTTTGGAGTGCATGGTTGGAGGGAATTAAAGAATTATCGAATGAAAGAGTAAAATCAACATCACATGTTCACGCCCCACCACCACCTACCCTCAACACAGTCTCTCGTGCTCTGAAATGCTCTGTAAATAAACACTTCAAAGCTGTTACTAGTGACAGAGATCAGATCCATAATTGCCTAAGTTCAAGGATGGGAGAAGAAAAGACTATAAAGAAACAGGAAAATTTGGGTCATGATGAAAATGCTATACATCTTGACCATGGTGGAGGCTACAGGACTATGTCCTTTCTCCAAAACTCATCAAACATAAGACTTAAAATTATTGTATTTTATTTTATATATTAAACCTCAATGCAGTTGATCTTAATTATTATATTACATACATGCTAGGCAGGGGTTAGCAAACATTTTTCTGTGAAGTGCCAGATAGTAAATAACTTATTTACTGGGCATAGGCTCTTTTACAACTACTGGGCTCTTCATTGTCTTGTAAAAGTAGCTGTAGATAACAGACAATAGATACATGAATGGGTGTGACTCCATTTCAATGAAATTTTATTTATGGGCCAAAATTTGGGGTTACATAATGTTTACATGCCATGAAATATTATTTTGACTTTTTTTCCCCAACCGTTGAAACTGTAAAAATCATTCTTAGTTCCTGGAACTTATAAAAACAGGCAGTGTATTGGACCTGCTCTGTGGGCCATCCATCGGCAGCCCTTGCTCTACAGTTCAAAAACTCCTCTGTCAAGTAGCATTAAGAAATCTGCTTTAGCAGCTTCCCAGTGCAAATGCTGGTCTAAGAGGACCGGGGCTCCAGCTGCTATGGGTTCTACAGGACCTCAGCAGAACCCATTTCCTCTGTGGCCAGCCTAAGCCCCTGCTTCTTGACTTCAATTTCCCCATCTGTCCAGAGAGGACAGCAATCATTTCCCAGAGCCCTGCAAAGATCATTCTGCTCATTGTTTGGCAGAAAACGCTCTATCCGAGTGTGGGAACAGATCATGGCCTGGGTTATGAGCCTGGCCTGTCTCAATCATCAGGGGGAAAGGCTTGATATCTCAGGTTGTCATTCCTGAAATTGCTTATTCTCCAAGTGATGTTCTTATTTCTGAATATGGTCTGATCTTCATTCCCCAAAGAGGAAGGTTATTTTTTTTTCTAAAGAGCTAGCAATAGAATAGTACTCTCAGAAAAGAAAGCTTGCTTCTCTCAGAAAAGAAACCTTGCTTCTTCCCCACCAAACTGCCATCCCTAGCACAAACCATCCCTTTGGGGAGAGTGGCTTCCCACCAGAATGTTTGCCTTGAGAGCAACCCCAATCTCCTCTGACAGCAAAGGGAGCTGTCTCAATCCAAAACAGCAGAAACTCAGATTTTCTTTTTTGATTTTTGACAGGGGTGGGTGCTTAAGGAATCATTTTGAGGTAGTAAAAACTGCCAAAGCATTCACAAAATAAAGATAGTTTTGAGGTTCCTAAAGCTTCAAGGCCTTTTAAAATTTGAATGTTTCATCTAAAATTTAACCATATACTTTATTGAAGAAAACAGATTATCCAGGCACTCAGTTTATTATTCTGCCTGTTGGAAGCATTTGAATCAATTGCTTGTGTTGGGGGGGGGTCACATACTTTCCTGAAAAGGGTCAGAGAGTAAATATTTTATACTTTGCAGGCAACATGGTCAATGTTGCAACTACTCCACTCTGCTTGGTGGTGTAAAGGCTTAACTGCTTCAATCAAACTTTATTTACCAAACTGGGTGGTGGGCTGGATTTGGCACATGAGACGTTGATTGCTGAGCCCTGGTCTGAGATATAGTATCACTAGAAGGAACTGGGTGGGTCAGGGATGGGGAAACACAACTTAAATCAGCAGATATTACTTGTGAGGATGCAGTAAGAATTCTCATAGATTGGCGAGTAAAGTTCAACCAATCAGCATGTTATATGGGGGGGGGGGATTCACAAGTAGATTAGGTGAAACCTGACCATAGTGAATTTTCATCTGATAAAGAAAGACAGACAGGTGGCTAAGCAGTACTGGAGGCAGTAAGACCTGTGGGGTGGTGATTAACTGTAATCCCAGAAGCAGGAGGATTCCAAGTTCCAGGCCAGCCTGGGCAACTTAGTGAGATCCTTCCTCAACATGAAAATAAAAAAAGGCTGGAGAAGTAGCTCAGAGGTAGAGTACCCCTGGGTTCAATCCCCAGTTCAACAGTAACAAAAAAAGACCAGTGGGGCATAGAAGAAGGAGACTCTTGCTGGCTGGGAGAGTGGGTTACACCAGTGCTCACAGAGAAGGACCCTTTGGCTGAAAGTGAATGAACAAATGAGCTTGGCCCACATCTGGTTCAGGTAGGTCAAAACAAGGGCCAAACCACAGCACACAAAGACACAGGTAAAAATGCACGCAAGGTATCTTCAGAGAACAGTGAGTTGGCAAATCGGAGAAGAGTGGGAAAGATCCATTTATGGGATATCATGGAAGATTTCTAAACATCTATTTTTTAAAAATACAAATTCTTTTTTTCTTTTTCTTTTTTTAGTGTCGGGGGAGGAACTGCAGACACCTTTACTTCCAGTACATGTTATAAATTTGATGCTACCAACAAGTAACATTTATTAAACCCTTATCTTCCTGATAATCATGTTCTAAGTACTTTACTTTCATAGGTCATTTAATGTTTGTGGAAAAAAATCATAGAAGTGGTTATTTTATCTCCATTTTATGGATTAGAAAACTGCAGTACAGATGCAGTTAACTACCCAAAGCTTGCCAGATTGTATGAGGCTGAGTATGGGTTAAAGCAGAGAGGTTAATCAGTCTCCATGAAAAATATATGGCCTCACAGTGCATTTAAACATGTTTCTTTGCTTTAATAAAAAAAAGTTTTAAAATTTTATTTCCAAATTGCCTCTGCCTCAATTCTAATGTTTCTCCTAGTCAAAAATTCCCAATTGTGATTTTCATGAATGCCATATCTATCCCAAGTATGTATAAAACTATTTTTGCATTATTTTGCCTACATATTAGGTAGACCTGGTTGGATGCACATAAACCATATACTTATCTCATATGAATTTGGAAACAAGAATATTAACAATAGTTGTATTAATAATTAATGTAATCTTTTCTAAATTATTTAAAATTGGGTTATATTTGTGTTATTACCTTTAAGAATATATTCATGTGATATCTGTTCTTTTTTCAAAAAAGAGACTATAAGTCAATTCATTGGGATCTAATAAGCAATTAATAAAAGGATCCCCAAATACAAAAGGTGACGATGTTCCATGAAGGTTCCCTGATTCATGGTTACATGTCCTTAAAGCTTCTAGGACTCACTAAGTCTTAGGGTTCTAATACCAGGCTAGCTGGTATATGGGTCTGTGTTTAGCCTCTCTAAGTTCAATCACTGTAAGAGAAACAGGAGTAGGGGTTTAGTGGATTAGTCACAACAGGCCATTAATCTCTGCATTCTCAGTTGTAATCCAGCCTCTCTCTACTAACATGATTGGGGGAAAAAAATCCTACCAAAAAAAAAGAAAAGCCAACTGCTCAGAAAAGCTCTAAAGCAGGCTCCCTAGAGACATACCCAGGTCACAGTTTGCTTGTCTTTACTTAACATCAACACAGTGTTTATCATCTGTCCTATTTCTTGTTGGTTTTTCTTTTATGCCTTTTGCTGAAATTCTCAGATCAGATATACTTGAAAAGGAACCATGTCACAATCCCAGGAATAGCAAAGCATTTAATTATCATCTAAAAAAAAATCCTTCTCTCAAGTGAATATTAAACGTAAATCAAAACTATGTTTTCATTTTGAAAATGTACTAAAAAAACATAGTTAAGGTTACCATGTGCACAAATTAGTACTTGGGGAAATCTGGCAAGACTTAACAATGAAAAGCAAAGAAAGTCGTCAAATTTCAGTAAAAATGAGTGACAGTTTTGGAATGTGCAAGATAAATATTATCTTCTTTTATAAATGGATTGTAGTATGATACCTCATTTCTTTATTGCTCTGGCCAATAACCCAACATTTAGTAATGTATCAGCAGGAAAACCAATAGGCAAATCTCTGAATTGGATTCTGTGTATGCCACAGTTGGATTTTTAACCGGATGGCATGAGTAATGTACTTGAACATACACATTGGAGGCTACAATGTTTAAACTGTAGCTGTAAAATGACAATATGTGGCATTAAATTTTAAAAGGACTTAAAGAAAACTGCAGGTCAGACCCAATGAATTGTCTCTGAGGATCATTCCAGGAAAAGACATGATTGTCTTCTTTCTTATTGCCTTTAAAATATTCCCCGAACATCCTAGTTTTCCCTAGTGAATCAAATTCAACCAACCTTAACTGATGATGTGCTAGGCACAGGCATTGTGCTAAACACTTCCACATGCACTGGCTCATTTAATCCCCATGTTTTACATGATATTGCCAAATTCCTTTCTAATTTTGCCCAATGTGTCTTTTGTTCTTTCAGCTTTAGCCATGACAATAGCAAACCCCACCATTTATCTAGTGCATTCTATGTGCCAAGCACCATGCTACACATTTAAATTTCAAAGATAGATGCTATTGCCTCCAGTTTATATATGAGGATGCTGAGGCGACGTAAGTTCCCAGGATCACACAATGACTATCAGCAGAGTTGAGACAATACACTAAGTTTCCAACAATCAAGACAATATACTAAGTTTCCAACAAATGCTCTTATGTAGCACTCGATGTTGACTCCTCGACTTATCCCCAGGGTGTTACTAGAGCTATAATGGCATCATTCTACAAATACAGTTTGGGCTACTCTGTTTCAATACCTTATCTTACTCTTACTCTTGCCCATCTAGAGCCATTCACCACTTTCCTGTTCACTCCACCATCTTGGAGGTTCTTCCTATACTTTAAATCTTGCTATCTCAACCTTTCAAAAACTGGAGAGGTTTAGAAGCAACAGAAAATTTGGACAATCTACTAACTTGGTAAAAATCTACTAACTCCATAAAGTTCCCAAGTTAGGAAGGGACACAGAAATTACCTAGTCCAACACTCTTGTTTAAGAGGAGAGAACTGGCCAGGTATAGTGGTGCACATCTGTCATTCCAGTACTTGGGAGGCTGAGACAGGAGGATTGCAAGTTCCAGGCCTGCCTCAGCAACTTAGACCTCCGCAACTGAGCAATACCCTGTTTAAAAAAATAAAAAGGGCTGGGGATTTAGTTCATAGTAGATGCCCCTGGGTTCAATCCCCAGTACTATTAAAAACAGAAAAAAAACCCAAACCAAAACAGAACAAACAAACAGAAAACTAGAAGTCACCGCAGTGCAATGACTTACCCTACATCACAGAGCTGGTAGTGGCAAACTAACACTAAACAGAAAATACCCTAACATCCATCCTAGCAATTTTTTTTTTTTTTTGCGGTACCAGGGATAGAACCCAGGGGCGTTCTACCTCCGAGCTACACCCCTGACCCTATTTTTTATCCTTTATTTTGAAACCGGGTCTCACGAAGTTGCGGAGGGCCTCACTAAGTAGCTGAGGCTGGCGGCGAACCCGGATCCTCTGGTCTCCGCCTCCCAAGTACTGGGATTACAAGCATGCGCCACCAGGCCCAGCCTAACAATTTTTTTTTTCCAGGTAACTGCATCACTCTTTCCTCCTTATAAGTTATAAAAATATGGTCCAGGAAGGATACTGAAGTTTCAAACTTCTAGACTCAGAAAAAGGTATTTACTTGCCTTTAACCATGGTTTTCTGTCTCTGTTCTAACTTGGGAAGCAAAATAGCCTCTTGAATCCCAGGGCTATTCAGTTTTTATTTAATAGCTTTTGGGGGTGGATCATTGCTGAAGGGACTATGAAAGTTTAATCACTATTTTACACACACACTCACTCTGTCAAGGAATTCAAGTGTATTTTACTGGAGCCTAATGAAAAGCTTTTTATATTACTTATGAATATATCATATGGAAAAGCCATAAAGAACTTCATACTATGTGTCCCACTAATCACAGTATTAGGATTATTGTAAAGAAATAATTGAATAGAAGTAATTATCTGTAGATAGGAAAACAGATGCCCCAAATGGCATGAACTAGAAACAACACAGATATCCAAAAGTAGAGGAAAAGTGAAATATTTAATAATTGAATGAATAGACTATTATGAAAATATAAAGCGGAAACCATGGATATTAAATTGGCAGATACTAGATAACTGTTCACCAAACCACTTTTCCTTTGCCCCTGAGCCCAAGGCTGGCGTACAGCTCCCAGCTCCTTTGTAATGAGACGTGGCCCTGTGCTTAAAATGGATGTACACAGCTTTCTCTCTGGGCCTATCAAAACCTCTCCCATGATCCCCCTCCATGCTTTTTCTCTATCTGTCGATGTTGATGCTCAGACAGCTGTGGAAACCATGTCTGGAAGGTAGTGCAACTTTCATCAATCTTGAAACTCCCCAGTCATTACAAAAGATAGAATTTTTCTCTTTTATCCCCTTCACTAATCTCCTATACCCTCCTAATACACACACACACACACACACACACACACACACACACACACACACACACACACACACTAATGCCAACTCCGCAGTCAATATGAGTAAGAAGTGAGCTTCTATTGTGTTATGTTATGAAGGTTGCAGAGTGTATCTGTTCCAGAATCCAAGATTTCCCAAGCTTCCACAGCTGGGAAACAATACGAGGAAATATTTAAGCTATCAAATAAAGTTTTTTTTAAAGTACCAATATTTAGGGTTTAAAAAGTTATCATTTCTTTTCTTTTTTATGCTTTTATTGGTGCATTATAGTCTCACATTATAATGTAAATCATATTGACAGTGACATACATGCACACAGCACTTGGTAGGCCCCCCACCTCCCCATTTCTCCCTTCCCAATACAGAGTACTGAGATTGATGTTGGTAGATTCACATATGCACACATAGTCGATGGTAGTATTTCCACTGATGAACCTCAGTCTTCCCCTCCCCTTCCCTTAGACCACCCCCGGCTCTATTGTAAAAAAAAGTTATAATTTCAAATTCTGATAAATTGTAATGTGGCTATGGGAAATCAAATATTTTTCTTAAATTTTCTTTGATACTCTTGTATCATATTTGGCATTAAAATAAATTCCATGATTCCCAGCATCACTGGTGTTTGTGACCCTAAAACAGTTTTGCGTGGACAGTCGGTCTTACAAAAAGCCCTGAAGAAGGAAGAACATCTCATCTGAATACATGATTCCCTAAATGGCTGATGCACATTTGCTCATTAAATTGTTCAACATGTCTTACCCTTAGATGTGGCGCAACACAAGCTTTTACCTGGCTCATTCAAACTCTAATTCTAGCAGTTCCAAGAGCGTGAGAAAAATAAGATAAAAAATGTGCACCAACTCATACACCTAAGATTGCACGTGGCTGCCATTTAGCCACTATAATACTGCACTAAAACAGACGAAAGAGCCACAAAAAAACTGCTCCACAGTGGAAACAAAAAGAGAGAACTTGTTACAGATATTAAAAGGAAGAGCCACTCTGTTTTATTCTATAGGGGTTCCAGTCACTGTAACTTAGAGTGGGTGTCATTATGGCGCATTATGAGACTTAGCAAGTGACATGCTTCAGTTCACGCCCAGGCCACACAATAGAAATGTAATATGCACAGTTGCTTTTGCTTTCTAACTATCGATATAATCTCCAAACATCTACTCATCTAATCAGAAGTTAGCAACAGGGCTATTTTTTTCTATAACCTCCCCCCTCGTTTTTCCTTGTGATTAAAATAACAAGCAAGCTGGGCTTGGTGGTGCACGCTTGTAATCCCAGTACTTTGGGAGGCGGAGACCGGAGGATCCGGGTTCGCGGTCAGCCTCAGCTCTCTCTCTCTCTCTCCCTGTCTCTCTCTCTCTCTCTACTTAGCGAGGCCCTCCACAACTTCGTGAGAGGCGGTTTCAAAATAAAGTCTAAAAAATAGGGCCGGGGGTGTAGCGCGGAGGTAGAACGCCCCTGGGTTCAATCCCCGGTACCGCAAATAAATAAATTAATAAATAAATAAATAAATAAATACATAAATAAATACATAAATAAATAAAATAACAAGCAAACAAACACCAACAAATTATCTAGCTGACCATTTCCTCACAGTTGTTAAGATCAGCTAGTGCTTAGAGACAGAATTCACACTCAAGGACAGCAAATCCACTCCGTTCTAGTTCCTAGGCTCCTGGCTTTTATCGCTGGTAGGATCTAGTCTGGTACACTACCATCCTGTTATAAAAGGCCAGAAGAAAAGTAATGTTTTCTGACACAAGACTGAAAAAAATGCCACAGAGACCAGAGTCATTTCCCGTATTGCCCTGCATTAAAACTAAAGGGTAGGGTAGGCTATTCTCCTGAAGCACTCTAATTCAATCCTAACTCAAGCACCGTGAGCTCCCTAAAGTACTGATGTCTCCAAGCTGGAAAACACCACATCCTAAGCAATCTCTCTAGTAAGAACGCAGACGACACGGACAAAAAAACAACAGCAATGAATCCTCCCATCCTTAATTGTCCCTTTTCAAGTCTTCAGTCTGGTGCCACAGAACACAAAGGAACCACAATACATTATAAACAATTGTAAGTGCCTCAAAGAAGGATGGTTTGTCAAACAGAGCTGAGTCTGAGAAGGAGTCAGAAAGCTCTCAAATACCTTGCTGCCTGGGATGGTTCCCTTTCTCTCTGACTCTTTGCACATTCAGAATCCTAGATACAACAGAAGCAGGAGGGCAGCTGACACTCTGCTTCCTCTCTCCTCCCCACTAGCCTCAGTTCTTATCTCCAAGTCTCCTGGGGAGATAAGAAAGCAACTCTAAATCACTCCTATTATTCATTCATATATTAATTTAGTCATTCATTATTGATCATCTTCTAAATGCCAGGTACTAGGTTGGACAATGAGAATAAAAATCCTCGATATTTGTGTATCACTAGATAGACATTCTATAAGATCATGGCTGGTTTGTTTATTACTTTTTATTGTGTGCCTGGTCCAGTGTCTGACTCACAGAGGGCATTCATCCATTAGTGTTTGTGGAATGAGTGACCAAACATATTAAACACTGGGAAAAAAATGCCACGGATATGTTACTCTGTTATTTCAAGAGTCCTATGAGATATTATTATTCCAGCCTCACAGAGGAGAGGCCTATGCTCTTTCAGTAACTGCTGTCATCAGAATTGTTTTCCTTGAGGGTAAAAGGTAGCTGTGTGTGTGGCGGGGAGAGAGGAGAGCGGAAGGGAAATATGTTGACTCCCATCCTTCAGTAAATGTGTTTATTCCAATTCCGGCACTGCTGCCAAATGTGTTGCAAAGCCAGCGAGACTTGGCTCGGAAAACTCACCTGAAAGTCACAGGCTTCATTTCCTACTGCCAGCCCCCTGAGCCACTGGGCATGAAATATTAGACAAAGTTAAAGATTAATTGTGCATTTGCTGTGACAAAAGTGTCACCTCACCCAGACCAGGAGGCACAGGCATTTGTAGGCTGTCTCCCTCCTAAACACTGATGATCTCTCCACTGCCATCCTGATGGTACCTTCATGCAAATGCAATCAAGCCCCAACATGGGCTCTCCTGTGACCAACCTAATCCTGCTAATAAGAGCAATTATGGTTTTGTTATAAAGGCGATCCTAAACCATTTCTCATCATCTGAAGCCTCTCTTCCTCAAACCAACCCCTGCATGCTGGAAATCTTTTAAAGTTCTGTTTAAGGTTTCCTGGGATACAAATTAATAGAACAGTTATAGGAAAGATTCAATAATCAGAAAGAAGTAAGATGTGAATCAATACACTGCAAAATCCAGGATCAGCTAATAGATTCCTGACTCTTTTTCCTAAGGCATAAATATCTAGCAATAAACTAAGTTAGGAGATAAACTCTATGATCTATATTGGAGTTACCTGGAAGGCTTCTGGGAAGCCATCTGGAGCAAGAAACAATCCTGGAAAATGACTAGTGACCTCGGCCAAGTGGAGTATGGCTGGATCAGAGCCAACAGCTCCACCCTCATCGGTCTGTTCCTAATGGAGAGAAGGTTGCAATCTCCATACCCTCTTGGGCCTTAGAAGGAGGCCTTTCCTATCCAGAGGGGCACAGGGTGGTTCCTACTGACATTATTATATGCAAGGTGTCACCATTGTTAAAATCATAATCTCCTAAACACTCTTCCACCTCAACCTCACACAGCACGCTCCACTCTCTAGTTGCTGCCATATTGCCCTCCTGACTGTCCCCTGGAGTCCCCAGATTCTCCCTGCCTTTGCAAATGCTGCTTCTCACGATCATCTCTCCCATCGTACCCCTAACCAGCTAGAATTTTCTAAGCCCAAACTTTCAAGAAACAGCCCAAGCAGCCTCGAGTTTAATTAATAGTACTTACTCTCTTTCCTCTTCCCCCTTCTCACCTCCAGAAGGAGTCAGTTGTCCCCTCTCTGTTCTCCTTGAACATTTTCTGTATCTCTTCCCATTACAGCACTTATCGCATCCCATTGTAACTACTGATATTCTTTCAATTAGTTTCTCATTTGATTATGAGTCCTTGGAGGGAAAGTTGAGCAACTTATTCATTCTTGTTGGCTCCCCAGTGCCTGACAAGTTTGCTGCCGTCAATCAACATAGAATGATTTGGTGGACAAAGGAAACTATTTCATTTTAGGTCTCTGTACTCACTAACATTGAGAGGGTACAGTAGGCATACTATTGAGTGGACCATGAGCATGTTCTCCCAAGTAAACATGCCATCTTATTGGAAATAAGAGCGGTGTAGATTGTAATAAGGTGAAGCTGCTACAAAATGCTTGGTGGTGCCTTGAACCTCTACTGTCTGGTTCACAATTAATCTTCACAATACGAGTGCATGTCTGGGAGATTCATTTCTCTCGGTCTTCATCTACTGCTGAATATGAAATTGAAGACATCTGCATTTGCTTAACATGAAAACACTAACTCTTAAAGATCAGGGTAAATTAGGGCCACAGGATTAAGAATGTGGCTCCCTTTCTTTTGGTTTGTCACTCAAAACGTCCCATAATGGCCTCATTGATCTATTAGGCCAGGATATTTCCAACAGTTCCTGTGAGTTTTGTGATCGAGAATAAAGGTTGGCAAGAAAATAGTTTTTGCTTATTACAAAGTATAAAAGTATCTTATTAAGCTGCAAACAAACCTGATTGTATCACTTTCCTTAGCTCCCTTTTTACTCCATATAAGAAATACTAAGGTCCAAACTTCTCACCTTGGCTTGCCTGCCCCTTCACAGTAGCCCTGGGCTATTTTTGTAACCCTATCTAAATAGACACTTACTCCAATCTATCTATTCCATATGCCCATTCCACCACACTTCTCATTTTTATCTGTTCTTGTCTATGAACACACTGTTCTTGTCTCATGCCATTTCTCCTTTCTTTTCTCCTCTATCACTCCTTCCTTCCCCACTTTCCATCTACCAATCACAGAGCTAACTGTCCCTCCTTTATACTCCCAGAATACTTTGTATACACTTCTATCACATAATATGTACTATCTTGTAAATACTAAGAACTGGATGGTGTTCATTTTCATGATTCCACTGTCTGGAACACAGTTAGCTATCAGTAATTTTCTATTTGAACACAGAAGAAATAGCTAAATAATCAATTGGCATTTACAAGAACTGGTCCAAAGTGCCAATGATGATTATTATTATTGGTGCCAATCAAGGTGCTGCTGCTGCTGCCGATGATGATGATGGAGTAACAATGATTTTATAGGAATAGCTTTAATTTACTGACTACTACATGCCAGGTACTACAGAAGATGTTATGCACATTTGTTCCAATCTTCGTTTTACAAATGAGGAAGCTGAGGCTCATAGAACCTAAATTTCTTTTCCAACACTGTGCTAGGCATTTTACAATGCTTTTTTTTAAGCTTTGTAATTACCCTGTGACAACTATAACCCTGAGTGCTAGTATCTCCATTTTACAGATAAGACAGTGACCTTCCTCCAAAACAAACACTCAGTTGTCTGCAATTCCAAACAGGCTACAGACTATGCAACTATACAGCAGTTGGAGATATGCAACATTAATTTAAAGTCCAAAGCAATGTTAGAATTGCAAACATGTATTTACCAAGTTCAATCCATTGAATTAAAGGAAAGCTCCATTAATTCAATTTAAAAAGAAGAATCACAAAGAGAATACCTATGTTAGGACACTCAGTATCTTCTAACTCAACAACCCGAACCCACTTAGAGATGAATTCCCTAAGTGGGTTCCTCCCAATATTCCAGTATCTCAAACAATGGATATTTTATTTTAGTTGTAGCAATCCTCACTGTACATCCACTCATTCCTATTCCTTCTCCATCTCTTACATCCCAAACTCTAACATCAATCTAATTCCTCCCTTTCATTCATTTCTGGATTTTTCCTTTCTATAGAATTTATGTCTTATATTAAGCAATGAGGTATTGCTCTTATTGATCTCTATCACAATACATTTTGGCATTACAACTTTTGTATCTCAAATTAAGTATTGTTCATACTATTTTATATGACTATACATTATGTGTATGCTTCTTGACTTTCCTTTAATAACTACATCTTCAGCATAGTAATAAAGATTCAGATACTTTATATTTACAAAGCACAATGAATGTTCAGGATCACCCTCTGATGTTTCCTTCAATAATTTTTTAGAAACAGGCAAAGAAAATACAATTTTCATTTTACAGATGAGGAAACTTAGATTCTGAGAGGTTAAAAGAATTGCCCAAAGTGATATAGATGAGTCGAGTACAGTTGGATTGCAGGGTGGGTCTTCTGATATCCATTGTCTTTTTCTAATGTCTTATTACCATACACATTTTTGGTGTGTGGATCTTTTTCTGACTTAAACACAAGGCCCAAATATGTGATGTTTAATTTAGGTAATAAGGTGTTAGGTACTGACTTCCTCGACGGCAATCAAACCTCAAACACCTCCCCTCACCCAGTGGAATGTTTCTTCATATTGCCATTTGGGATATTATATTAGGAAGATTCCCTTGACTCACTGTGTGGAGAGTTTCTTCTAGGATGATAGTCATCTGTCTGTGACTGGCTATATGATATCACATAGGAAAATGGATTTGAAGAAATTATGTTACTTATGGGATAACCAGATGAGTACTCTGTGTAGGATAAAGTGGGTTACATGCATGATGATGCACCAAAGCCTAATACTACTAGTCTCATTTGTATGTGAAGGAAAATTAGAGACATTTCAAAACTGGGGGCCAAGCTTTCCTTGAAAGTGAGATTCATGCTGATAATTCTTTTTTTTTTTTGCCTTTAAACAAGCTGATGTGGAAGAATGAAAAGCTCTACTCTACCATGAACCAAACCTATGCAATGTCAGATTTTTAGGAAATAAATAATTGATATTATTGTATGCTTACTATGTGTCAGATACTGTGCTAAGTGAAAAATCACTAAACATAGTTCTCATTTAATCCATATAACAAACATGTTGGATATGTACTATTATCCCCTTTCTACACATAAACTAAAGTTAGACCATTTATCTTTCAGATTTGGAAAAGAATGTGCTAACTATTTCTTGTCTATAGGAAATGATGATCATGAGATGTTGGGGGCACTTGGGTAAAGTGTAAATTGTTTGATTGACAGAGTTATGGACAACTCAAATGCCACCTTCATTCTAGTTTTATACCATAGTCACTTTTCCACTTTAAACTCTGCTAAGACTTACATCTATTTAACCCAACCTATCCTTGTAATTAGTGACAACAAAATAAAAATTAAAATATCAAATAAAAACATTTGAAAGAAATCTTGAACTCAAGCATAAATCATATAATTGAATTTTCACTCAGTTAGACCTGGGTATGAATCCTCCAGGCTAAAGCTCTGTGGACTTGGGTTGTTTCCTCTACAAAATTATCCCATGAATTCTAAGAATAAACAAGTCAAAATATCTGCAATATATATGAAATGTGTGAAAGCATCATGTAATTCAAATTGTTATTGCTGCCATGATTATGAATAAACTGACAAAGAAGTAAAGTTACATAATAGGGGAAGTAAGATGCATTGTATGAATTAAATCAGGCAGCTATCTTTTGACCGGGAATTTCTCTCCTCATGCTGCTAAGCATTCATTCTCGCTGATCTGAGCTGCCTTTGTAGGAAGGGAATGGTGCTCTTGCTAGCACAGAGAAAAATCATTTTGGTGCTTCCCCTCTCTCTTTCTTTCTCTCTTCCTGGTCTCTTTACAGATCCTGGCTGCCTCACATTTTCAGTAAAATGAGATCTGAGTTTAATGTGGAGCCAGAAAAACTCCCAAATCACAGCATTCCCTCTTTATCCTTGCCGTGTTGTCATTAAGTGGCCCGAATTGATATGATCTCTCAAAGGGAAGACACACAAGCCATTCACCGGGAAGCTTGCTAAGCCTGGCCAAGCAAACCCCCAGTCCCATTTGGCAACTAAATTACTAGTGCAGAGCCATCAATACACCAAGCCCAGGTAGCTGTACTTTAAGCAACATAGACAAAGAGGCACAGGGAGAACACTCCTTGGGTATACTTTTAATTAGGGGGTTGAGATGGAAAGAAGGTTGGAGCCTTTGGTTAACAAAACACTAAGCTACAAAGCCCCAGAGTGTTCCAGTGTTCCTGGAAGCAAATGCCATCAAATGAAATTCAGTCAATATGCCTTCCATAGGGCAAAGCTACTCCCAACATTTTCCTTCTGCAAAATGTTTATACTGCAGATTTTTGCTGGCCTCTTCCAGCCTTGTATTCCCCAGTAATGAAGTCGACCCTACCAGCATATCAATCATCAATATCTGTTAGTTCGGTAAGGATTAGCACCCATTTATCAGTCAGGGCAACTCATCCTAAGATGGTGGAGAAGTTCCTTGTTTTCTTATTTAGCTTTTTTTTTCAATTTATGATTTAGTAGATTCTATGATCACAGGGTTATGTTGCTTTTGGTAAAGCTCAGTCATGACCAAATTAAAACTGCAAATCATGGGAACAGAAATGAAAGACCCAGTAAACTCTCCCTGAGGCATAATTATTCACCCTTAGTGCATTGCATTCCTATACATCCTAAGGCTGTCAGACAGGAAAAGAAAGGAATCCAAGTCCCCCAAACTGTGGCAATTATGAATCATAATTATATTACTAATCACAACTCAGTCATACATAGGCATCACTGCATGAGTAGCTCTGGTTACGGGAGGAGGGTACCTCGTTGGCCGTGGAGAAATAACAGCCTTCTGAAGTTAAGTTTATGGATGGATAAATACAGAGTACATAATCCTGCATCTTTTCTTACATGCCTTCAAAAAGTGCAAATTAATGCAGATCTTAACTAGGCATTTGGAACGCTAACCTAGTTTTCTGTGTTTAGCTAATAACTAGCAATTTTGCTTACACTTTTATCCTCTCATTACAGAGCAATGATGATTATTTAGTAAATACATGCAAAGGCCACACACTTCATAGCTCTCCTCCTGGGTTGGAAATAACCCCTCCTGGTATTTCTATGTGAATAATTTAGTTGCTGATAGACCAAATCAAACACAGCTATGACAGGTATCCCACTAAGGCCTCTTTGGAAAGCTAAGAACAGACTGTTTCTTGGCTTGTTCCCCTATAGCATTGCCTAGAAAAATTCAGGGTAAGGGCTGGTGACAAAGAAGATGCTGGGGGGAAATCTGGGAACCTCAGAGACTGTTACCCCTTTGTAAATCCTAAAGAGACCCAGATTGTCTTGTCTGATTTTAAAATTATTTATGAAGCTGGGGAGAGATAAGAAAAGGCTGTTTTACAACCAGGAAAATATTCTGGAATAAGAGAGAGTTTGAAAAAAGCCTGAAGAAGAGAAAGATGTAAAATGTAGCCTTGTGAGATGCCACCCAGTCCATCCCTGGACATATCATTGATATAAACCCTTTAGGACATCTGAGGAATTTTACTCATAAGAGCAGGATAGAGTGAGAGAGTTCCCACTAGAGGAGTTGGTGTGACCTCAGGGCACCTTTTCTTCTCTGTACAGGTATACAGCATAATTTAATAAAGTATTAAAGAGGCATGTTTCTTGGTAGGGTGGCCAAGCCTCAGACAGTGATTTTGGATAACAGATTCCCATTCCTGCCTAACGAGGAGACAACTAAAACTAAGCAGTGGTATTTGGAACTGGGTCCAGGTAGGGGAAAAACAAGGGTTTTTAACATTCAGAATCAGGTCTGGCTGAGGGGTGGGGACTAGCAGGGCTAAAGGAAGAGGCAGCAAACATGTCTTTCTGCCCCCATATTGTTTAAATGTGTTTGCTCATAGGAGCAAGGTTCCTGCTCTCCTCCTCTGGTGACTTCAGGGAAGTTGGCTCAGTCCCCAATTCTGCAGAGGGAATGCAGGCAGAAGGGGGCACTGCAAAAGGGCTTCACCCTGGATCCTGGAATGGCAGATATGAAGGGAAATGAAGTGGGTGCTGGTCAATGGGAGGAGCCACTGAATGGGGAACACTGCTGGACCTGGGGCTTTTCCTTGCAACTCCCTCCCCTCCCCAATTCCCTACACCAACAAAGATGCCATTTAGAAATCAGAATCTCTCCTAACAGTAAACACTCAGGGGCAGCCACACAGGAGCCCTACCTCCTTCACCTCAGCACCCTGGGTTCTCATTTGCTTCTAATACCACAGGCTGACACAGGAGCCCTGAGATCCGCCTCTGAGCCGGTGCATCCTAGCTAGTGGGAATTAAGACCATGGTCTAAAGTGGGTGATATTTGTGATATTGTGTTGTTTCAGATGGTTTTTTTTTTCTTTTATTTGGGGTGGAGGGGGTGTGCCACCCGGTTTCAAACATCACAATCCATCCTTCTGTGTTTGAGGAAGGCATGGAGGACCTGAACATCTCTCAGTTCCCTGCTGGTCCTCCCCAGTCCCGCATCCTCCCGCAGTCGCTGGAAAGTGTCTAGATGGCAGGGCAGCGCTCTGCGTCCATTTTGCCAGCCAGGAACCACCTAGTTTGGGAACTTTGAAAGCCAGGGGATGGGGGTGGGGGTTGCCACGGCTCAGATTTCGGCGCCAGAGTTCTCAGCCAGGAAAGCAGTTGAAAATCAACACCCATCTGCCTCTTCTTTCTCAACCCCCCCCAGGCTTTCTCCCTTCTCCCTTGCAGGACTCCACACAGATGCTGCCCCCGCCACACGTACACACACATGCACACGCAGCCTTGAGCTTGGGAGGTTTTTGATTTTGAAAGCAGCAAACCCACCGAACAGAAAGGGTCGGTGCCACCCCGCTCCCTTCCCACCCCATGTCTACACACAAAACAACCCTCTACATTCCAAACCCCACAACATAGCCCCAAACCGCCCGGACTCCCGCAAGTCCCCTACCTGATATGCAGACGATGAAATTGGCTTGAAGAAGAAAAAGCACCTCCCAGACTATTTCCATCCTCCGATTCTCATTCCAAGTGCATCACTCGACGGGAAAACAGGGGGTGGGGGAAGGGGGGAGCCCGACACGGCACACACACATACACACGCGCGCGCACACACACACACTCCCGAGCGAGCGAGCGAGCGCACACTTGCACTCCCACCCGACAGCCGGCCAGGGACAGTCACCCCCCAGATCAATATCGCAGTTTGAATTGTTCCGGCAAATCTCCCCTCGGGCTCGACGGGTGTGCGCCCCAGATGTGCTGACACATGTCCGATGCCTCGCGGTCTCCGAGGTCTCCTGGCTCGCGCGTCTCTGCTCCTCGCGCCAGTGGTGGAAACCGCACAAGTAGCGGCGGCGGCGGCGGCGGCAGTGGCAGCCACCTGAAGCCACCAGCACTGGGCTCTTCCTGCAAAAACGAGACCCCGATCCGCCTGGCGCCCCAAGAAGACATAGACGATAGCCCCCCGCCGTGCTGCGCCGTGCAGGTCCGGGCTCCCGGCAGCTCCTAGCTCTCTGGCTAAGCCCAGGCAGTCTGTGACAAGTTGCCCTCGAAGTCCGCCCCCCTCACCGGGGCATGGTCAGAGGGTGGCTGCTCCTCTCCACTCCGGGCCGTTCTCCTCCTGCTCCGAGCGTGGGGGGAGGAGCAGACACAGCAGACAGACAGACAGAGAAAAGAGAGGCAGGGATTATTGCCCGAAACCGCCGGTCACCAGCAGCCTCCGCCGACCCTCCCGGTTCCCCAAGTCCGCGCCTCGGAGCTGGGTTCGGGCTGCGGGTCCAGGACGCCCAGCGGAATTGCGGGGCGCCAGGTACTGGGGCGCGTTGGGGGCCCACTGGCTCCCCGCGTCGCGCGCGCGCTTTCTGCTCCTCTGCTATTTTCCTGGGCTCCCCAGAACCCCCAGTTGCCTCGCTTCCATCGCCCGCAACTAGCGCCGCCGCCGAGATTTTCCGCAATGCAACTGCAGGGGTCGTTATTTCCTCGCCTACGGATCCCGACGCTTCGCGATTCCGAGAGGAGGAGGAGGGCTGGTGGGGCGGGAGGAGGGAGAGGAGGAGGAGGAGGAGGAGGAGGAGGCGGCTCGGCCAGGTGAGCGTCCTCGCTGCCTCCAGGAGTCCCAGCGTCAGCTGGGCCGCCCCGCGCCCGGGGGCGGAGGCAGAAGACCGGGGCGGGGAGGTGCAGCTCAACCCGGCCATAAGGAGGAGGAGGAGGAGGCTGGGCGTCAGAGCTTCAGGCCGCGGCGGCTACCTCGGTCCCAGCCGCTGGTGGCCGCCTGCGCGCTCCGCCCCGCCCGGCTGCCTCGGTTACCCTCCAGGATCTTTGAGTTTCTCCTCTTAAAAAGAACTTCGCGCCCAGCTGGTTCGGCGCAGGAGACCTGGACGGGACTCATCCCGGGAGTGCTGTGCAGTGCTCTCCCTGCGCTGCGGAATATTGGTGTTTTTTTTTTTGCATAATTTATTCTCTACCCTCTCCTTTTCGTCCCTCTCCTGCCCTCTCTTTCTCCCCCATTTCTGCTCCAGTGCCAGAATGCTACTTACCCCCGAGTGCTCCTTTCTGCGGGTTCCTAGAGCAGGTGCGACTCCTGCCTGCAAGTCCCTCACCTCCCTCCTCTTGAAAGCTGCCTCGCTAAGTCCTCCGGTGCCAGCAGCCGCCGCTTCCAACTGCGCCTCTACCCAGCTCTGGGAGGATCCGGGACTGCTGGAAACCCGGGCCTTCGGGGAACGGGTTTCCCTTCTTGATTTTCTTTTACCCTGTTTTTCTTTAGGGAAGCGCTAGTGTTTTGGGGGCTTTTGCCGGGCTCCGGGATACTCTCCGCCAGCGACTCTCAGCAGCTTCCTGAGAACATTTCCCCCACCAACCCCGCGAGCGCACACACCCCGGCACCACGCGCGGCTCGCCTCGGCCCCCGGGGAAGGTGGGGGCGGCGCGAGCACCACCCACCGCCCAGGCCCAGCCAGAGCCAGCGGGGCCGCCCAAGGTCTCACGGCGAGGCGGGCAGTCTGAAGAGCCAGGAAAGGACTTGCACCGGGCTGCAGTGTGGATGCGGGGGGGAAATGGAAGGAAACCCTGCACTCGCTCGGGACTGTTCGCCTAAGAGAGCTGGGAGTGAAAGGGAAAGAGAAATTGCAGCCGATTTGTGTGCTTCGCATCGCCGCGGTGGCGGTTTGC
Organism: Glis glis; assembly: GCA_004027185.1. Classification (NCBI taxonomy): domain Eukaryota; kingdom Metazoa; phylum Chordata; class Mammalia; order Rodentia; family Gliridae; genus Glis; species Glis glis. Next base: position 4,510 of record PVJS01013741.1, on the reverse strand, counting down.
GAAAGCCCCAGACCTACCTCTTTGGGAGTGCTGAAGAAGAGGAGGGCAGGGTAGAGGGAATCCCTGGAAAGACCTCGGATTTCTCTACGCGCTTGTCCGGATTCCGAACTGTGACGTTGGGAGATTTTGCACAAGCGCGGATGGGCACACACAACAAACAAACACACATAACCCGCAGTGAATTTCTTTGTACTTTTTAATTTTTAAATGTTTAGAAGTCATGTCAGGGTAAGCACCGCTCTAATAACTACAAAAAGGGTGGGTAAGTGGAGAGGAAGGAGAGAAAAAAAAGAAAAGGTTGCAGTTCATCCTGAGTCCATCTAGGTTCCCGCAGTGAACCTGGTACCCGGGCTATGTGACATCTCCAGGGTGCGGCAGGGAGCCAAAGGAGTTACACGACAGTGCGCCCGGGATTCTTGGACGGACTCCAGCTCCCCAGGAGCCTAGCGGGTCTTTTTTGCCAGTGGTGGGGAGGGGAGAGGGAGCGGCTAGAGGGAGAGCGGAGTAGGAACTCCTGGAGCTGTCAGGGCTGGGCTGACTTGCCAGAGCCGGAGCGTGTCGTCCTGCTGCCTCCGGGGATTCTAAAAAGGAACCGCTGGCAGACTTGCCTACTCTTTAAGAAGGAGGTGTGGCAGAGGGATCTGTTCTCTGAGATGACAGCCAAGGACTCCAGGTGGTCAACACATTAAAAATCTAGGCCCAGATGAAATAAATCCATGATTCTTATGTAGAGAGCTCCGCGGCTCAGCAGGAAAGACAGTGAGACTTAAGAACATTAAAGGAATTCGGGAGAGTGAGAATTAGCCCATTTAGGAAACATATGGGGGAGTGTTTGTCACCGTGCCTTGAAAGTAGACTGCATGAAAGAGATTTTTGAGGAGAGAGAGACAAGAAAGCAGTTTACCAAAGACGACAGCCAAGCGAGGGTTCAGCACCATGGACAGTGGCCTATCTTCCGGAGGGTGTTGGGATTCACTGTCAGCAGGAGCTGCTCTCTTCCCTGGAAGTCCAAGAAGGGTGCCTGAATTTTTATACCATGACCCGTTCATTTATTAATGGGCTCTGCAAATATTAAGTGTATGTCTTATATGTGTCAAGCACTGTGGCAGGATGCTGGGATTTTGTAATTGAACATGCATAATCCTTGCCTTCAAAAACTTACTATTTATCCCTCTGAATTTGAACTTAATCATGTCCTAGAAGGCTCTTAATACTAGCACAATGGAGATTAAGTATCAACACAAATTTTGGAGGGGACACATTAAAACCATAGTAGGTCCCTATGAGATAAATATTGCTATTGCTTCCATTTTAAAGCTATAAAACAAACTCAGTATTTTCCCAAGGTCTCACAGCTACTAATTTGTTATTATTGTTGTTGTCATTGTTTTAGTTCTGGGGATTGAACCCAGGGGCATTCTACATTTGAGATACACGCCCATCCCCTTTTATTTTTTTATTTTGAAACAGAGTCTTGCTAAGTTGCTGAGGGTCTCCCTAAGTTTCTGAGGCTGTCCTCAAACCCATGATCCTCCTGAATCAACCTCCCAAGTATTGGAATTGCAAGCATGTACCACCATGCCTGGTCACAGCTACTAATAGGGTAGAAATCATAGCTGGGCTTTCCAAACTTAGAAGCCCTGCCATATCACCTCCCTATATGCCTTGTGAAGTAAAAGATGTCATATTTGGGAGGTTATTTTGTACTTAGAGAGAACACAAGTACATACATGATACAGCTAAGGTCAATCAAAGGTAGTATGAAAATGTAATGGCAGATTATGCAGTTTAGAACCTAACTACCTTAGAACCAGGAGAAGGCAATGGTCCCTGGGAATTAGCATATTCCATCCCATTTCTAATGAAGGAATCTGAGTGCCTGCTAGGTGCCAATTATGTTCATTTTGGAATACAACAATGGCTATGATAGTCTCCCAACATTTTGATTCTAGCATTTTCTGGAAGAAATAATAATTCTTTGTTGAGTAATTTCTAGACTTAACCTATGTGTTTTTCTGATAAATCCCCAAACTTAACTTTCACTGAGCTTAAGGACCTCAGTGGAAAAAAAAAACCTGAGTAGGAACCTTTAAATGGGAGTAAATTCTATCTTTACTTTTTATTGAGGTGTTTACTTTAACTGACAAAACAAAAGAAATGAAAAAGCCTCTCAGAAGTTAAAAGTTATCTTTAGCATTTTTCCATATTTTAAAGAGATCATACCCATATCTTGATAACTCCAAAAGTCTCTCTTCACTATACCTGCCTCATCTTTTATTTCTTTCTTCTTCTTCTACATTTCTCCACTACAAATTCAGTGCATATGTCTTACACATTTAGCAGAGTATTGGGCAAACTAAAGTGTGAGAGACAACCCTACTTGCCTTACAGAGACCAGGGGGTTACAGTTCCACTTCCCAGGAGAGGATAATGTTGAATTCCTTTGTGTTCTTTCTCTACCTTATCTTTCACCCAACCCCATAAAAGGAGTGAATAATTTGATTGGTAAAATTTGTAAAAGATTAACATTTATTAGGGCACATTTCTCAGAGGCTGAGAACATTGTATTAGAACACAAAGTAGATCCATCTCTTGTCCCCATTCCTTTACGCACTTGCTAAACCTACATTCAGGCACAAAAATTCACTACATATTTTACTGTATATTTCTATTCTCCTTGCCATATCTACCTTGAGAAGTACAGTGTCAGTACGGTCCTTGCTTTCTTGCAGTAACTGGGTATCTTAGGCCAGTCACAACTATCTATGTGTCTGCAAAAGAATATTTAGAGCCTTCTTTGTAGACCCCAACAACCTTATAGGTGTTTTCCTAGTCCTGGATTTGGAAAGAGTAATTGGAAAGTGGTATTTTAATCATATGTCCAAATCATTTATCCAATGTTACTATATGCTAGAACACTTTAGAACATATTAAACGGAATATAGTGAAGGTTCCATCCTTGTTTAAGAAAGATTTCTATTTTTAATTGCATTGCTTACAAGTAGACAGAAAGAGGACTTTGTGATTAAGCTACCTCTGCCTTCTATCAAAAAGTTGAAATCATTAAAATAAAAAGAAAAATGTACCATAACATGGATGAAAAAACTCAGTACTGTTAAAACACCAATTTCATCTAAATTGACTTATAGAGTTGATACAATACCAAGTTCTAGAAAAACGTTTCTTTTGGAAATTAACAAGTCATTTCTAAAATCCATATGAAAATACTAAAGATCTAAAATAGCCAAGACCCTTTGGGAAAATGAAAACAAATTTGGAAGATTTAAACTATCTGATATCCAGACTTATAAAGCTATAGTAATCAAGACAATATGGTACTGGCATTGAGATAGAGAAATAAATCAATGGAACAGACTAGAGTCCAGAAATAGAATGACGCATATTAATTCAGATGATTTGCACAAAAGTGCAAAGTCATGTCCTTAGAGGAAAAATAATCTTTTAACAAATCGTCTTTTTAACATCTGCATATCCATTTTCAAGAAAAAAGAAAGATGAAGTACAATCTATATCATGGATCATAAAAAAATTTAAAGAGGTCATTGACATAAATGAAAAACCTAAGCCTATAAAACTACTAAAAGAAAATATAGGAAGAAGTGGTTGGATTAGGCAAATATTTTCTAGATATGACACCAAACACAATTCATAAAAGAAAAAAAATATAAATTGGACACCACCCAAATTAAGAATTTATGCTCTTCAAAAGATAATTGATGTTAAGAGAATAAAAATATAAAACACAACCAGAAATAAAATATTTTAAAAATTAACCGTGCCCCAAATGATTTGTAAGCAGAACATGTAAAGAATGCTCAAAACTCGACTTAAAGAATTAAACATGGGCAAATAATTGGGATAGTGTGTGTGTGTGTGTGTGTGTGTGTGTGTGTGTGTGTGTGAAATAAATACGAATATAGAAAAATGTTCACTAGGGAAATGAAAATTAAAATCACAATGAGATACCAGTATACACATATTTATATGGTTAAAATTAAAAAAGAATTACCATACTAAATGTTAATGGAGAATGTTAGGCACCTAACACTCTCCTACATTACTGGTGGGAATGTAAAATTATACAACCAGTTTAGGAAAAATTTTGACAATTTCTTAAAGCAATAAACATATACAAAACATGTACATATGACCTAACCATTCTGACACGAGGGAAGTAAAGTATTTATCCTCGTGAAGTAAAAGCTTATGTCCATACAAAGTCTTCTATTCAGCAGTTTAGGGGCCTGGTGATATAGCTCAGTGGTACAGCACTTGCCTAGTATGTGTAAGGCTCTGGGTTTGATTCCCAGACACACACACACACACACACACACACACAAAATCAGATGTTCATAATCTTTTTCAATAATAGTCATAAAGTAGAAACAATCCAAATGTCCAGCAACAGATTATGGATAAAGTAATTGTAATTGTGAAGGAATTATATAGCAATAAAATTGTAATGAACTATTTGTTTTTTTTTTTTTTT